>JAMYWO010000054.1:4647-23786 GCA_024220525.1 Cochliopodium minus | reverse complement strand
ACAGAACTCAAAATTTGATGCTAAGAAATTTCGAATAATTCAAGATTTTTGCAATTTTTATAAAAAATATCACATATGTTTAACTAATTAATTTAATTAATTTTATTTTATTTTAAAAAGGATAATTCTATATTATTGAATTTTCTTTGAATGTGAAATCTCTTCAAGGTTTTAAAAAGAAATCTCAAAGCATTTTTTTTTTATCATCTTTACCCTTTTTGATCATTCTCGTTTGATCATATAAGCCCATATAGAGATGGATCAATTCATGTTCAAAGATGATCTGCAAGGCCTCCAATCGATCGGCAACATCCAATCCATTGATGCTCAATTTGGTCTCATTCTTTGCAAAGATCTCCAAAATGATTCCCTTTGAAATGCCCAACACATGTTCCCCCTTGGATTTATTGGTTGATAACTTTCCAGCAACCTTCTTCGAGGTAGATTTGACCTCAAATCTAATTTCCCTCCCTTCCTTTTCTAATTTTTTGCTTAATTGTTTATCGAAGTACACTTCATCGTATCCCTTGAACATCTCCTCCAAATCATCCTCTTCCAATTTTTTAATATGTGCATTAGATTCGAATCTCTTCAGCATTATCTTCCTTATCTGCTTTCTCTTGTCCAATATTGTCTCTATATCATATTTCTTTTGTACAATGGAATCTATATTATCTTCTTTATTAGAGATATCTCTCACTTTCAATTTTTTGGAGATGGTTTGGTCAGATTCAATTTTCTTTCTCTTATTCATGCTCAATTTTTTATATATTTTTTATATTATTCATTATTTTTCACTTAAAAATTAATTAAATTTTCCATTTTAAAATAAAAAAGAAAAAAAAACTTTAAAAATAATTCTTGAATAACATTAGATTTTAATCTTTCTAAATTTCCATTGGGAAAAATTTTTTTTGAGATTAAAAGTAAGATTATTTTGTAAAGTTCTTTTGGAATTTTTCAAAAACTAAATAGAAACAGAGATTTATAAAAAAAAAACTTTCAAATATCTTTTAATTCAATAATGGAATTGGGAACACTCAAAAACAATCCATCATTGGTATGTATGATAGAATTTATTGGGTTAATTTTGATAATTTTGCCAAGAATGACCACACCTTTTTTACGTTTGAATTGAACACTCGTTCCTTCTTTAAATTGATCCTTTTTGAGTTCCCTTGCTCTTTTTTTTTCATTATTTAACACTAATTTCTCTGTACATGGCCTCAAAATAGAGTAACAAACGCTGCATAATTCTCCACTTTCGAGTTGGACTTTAGCTTTAAAAAAAAAATTTTAATTTAAATAAAAATTTAAAGTAAACTTTAAACCAAATTTAGGATTGGATTTAATCAAGATTCCTTTGTGACTTCTATCTTCAATTCTGAAAATAACACAATCTCCCACCTTCCAATCTTCCTATTTCGAGTTCTTACTGGAATCACCGTTCATGAGAGAATGTCTGAATTCAGTTTGGCCAAAAAACCCTTTAACCAATTTTTGGAAAAGTTGGCCATGTGATGAGTAGTACATTTTACCTTTACCTTTTTAAAAATGAAAAAATATTAAAAAATTTTTTTAATTTGGATATACAGTAAAAATTCTTTTTTTTCTTTACCTTTTTTGATTTTTCTATTAAGATCGTAAAGATCCATATATAGATGGATTAACTCGTGTTCAAAAGTTATTTGCATAGCTTCCAATCTATCATACACTTTCAAGCCATTGACACTCAATTGAGTCTCATTATTACTGAAGATCTCCAAGAAAACTCCCTTTGAAATGCTCAAAATATGTTCTCCAGAAATAAGATTTGTAGATAAACTTCCAGCCACGCTTTTGGATTTTGATTTGACCTCAAATTTTATTTCCCTTCCTTTCATTGCTAATAATTTAGACAATAGTTTGTCAAAGAACAATTCATCGTATCCCTTGAACATCACCATCAAATCTTCCTCAACCAAACTTTCAAAATGTGCATTAAATTGAAATCTCTCACTCAGCATCATCATTCTTATCTCTGTCCTCTTGTCCATAATGAATTCTTCGTCGAAATTTTTTTGCAAAATGAATTCTAAATCAAAATCTTCGCAGATATCTTGGACCATTTTATATTTTTTGGAGATAGTTTGTTCAGTTTTTGTTTCCTTTCTTTTCAACATTTGAATTCAAATTTTTTTTTATTATTTTATTATTCAATAATTCAAAATATTAAGGATTAAAATGAAAAAAATGAAAATGAAAAATGTAATCAGTCCGAAGGGTGATTACTACAATATACAGATATACAACAAATGTATTCTTTTTTTACAAAGGAAGCATAATATCATTCAAAAATAAAAATATAATGATAAGGCCTGACATTATTATAATATTTTTAAAAATATTTTTAATAATGTATTGTTTTCATAAATTTCATATGAAACAAGATAATAAACCAAAAAAGTGGAAAGATCATTTGTTATAATACTTGTCGACAAGATTTTTCATTTTGTTTTCAACATCGACCTGAAGAGGGAAGCGCTCATCAGAAGACTCCCTTTTGACGGGCTTCTCACCAATTCCGAATTGGTTAGAGACGTTCTTCTTCAAAAGGGTCTTCAAAAACTGATGATCCCTAGAAAACTTGGTCTCTCCATTGTTCAAAGCAAACTGGAAGTTGGTGTAGGCACCTTCAAGGTTCTTCTCAAAGCCATGAGAACCTTCCATCTGAAAACTTCCGATCATCCCGACACAAAGGGGCTCTCTCTTTCTCGCTCCAAACTTGAACAAATTGACAGAGCGGGCGACATCTCTGGTGAAATCGTTAATTCCGTAGAAACAATTAAAGGCGACGCTACGAATGGAATGAGGATCACCCAACAATGCAGCTTTTTCAAGGTATTCGTTAGACTTTTGCAAGTTGATCTCAGAACCATGTTTACCTTGATAGAGCGAGACCAAACAAAGGACAGAGTCTAAATCGTTCAAGGAAGCTGCTTTTTCCAAGTACTTTATGGCGAACCCGAATTTACCTTGTTCGAGGTAGGCGAATCCCAACACCTTAAAGGCTTTGAGGTTTTGGGAGAAGCGCGAGGAGATTTTGAGCTCGTTCATTTCGAAGTCCTTGAGATCTTCGAAGAAGTTCTCGGTGTACTTCAAGGATTCGACATCTCCCATTTTGGAGGCAGCGTTGAAATAGGTTTTGGACATGTTGAGATCCTTTTTTTTTTTTTGAATGATAATTGAAGGGTAATAAAAATAATTAATCAAGATAAAATGTAAAGAAAAAATTTTTATAGCTTTGAGCAAAAATCTAAAATTTCACTTTTGTTCTTTTCAA
The DNA here is from genome assembly GCA_024220525.1 of Cochliopodium minus. NCBI lineage: Eukaryota > Discosea > Himatismenida > Cochliopodiidae > Cochliopodium > Cochliopodium minus. The sequence goes on along the minus strand of JAMYWO010000054.1, from coordinate 20,464 downwards.
TTTGAATAAAGTTTCAAAAAAGATTTAGAATCTGATCATTTCAATTTATCTTACTAAAATTGTAATAATTTAAAAAATAAAAATCACTCAATTATCAATATTGAATAAAGTTAATTGAATTTTCTATTTTTTGATTTGTCATTGATTTTTTTCCATAAAAATTGGGTTGAATTAAGATATGCCAAAAAGAATTATAAGAAATTGTGTATAATATGAATTTTTTAATGAACTTTATCGAGCAAACAGTAAAAACCAAGAATAACATCGAAATTAAAACAAAAAATAAAAATATTCAAAATGCATCCACAAATAGGGATGTCCAAAAATATTTCAATAGTTTAAATTTTGTTTGTAAAATTTTATATCCGCTAACAAAGTTGTAATATTTGGACGTCTAATCCACAAAAAAAATTTTTTTGGAAAATCATTTGAATGCTTTATAAAGATAAAGTGATTTCAATTCTACATAAATTTGTAATCACCATGATTTTAATCATTAGACTTTAATTGATCTGATATAAACAGAATTATATCATAAATTAATTGAAATTTATGTTCATTTTGAGTATAAAGCCAATATAATTTCAATTGAGATTTAAATCATATGAATATATAACAGTATATTGGTGAAATTGAAAATTATTTATGTTAATGATAAAATAGGATTCCTTTACCTTTTTATATCCTTCTGGCCCATTGAGATAGATGTAGCCCAGTGATCTGTTGGACTCCATATCGCCCAACTCTGCAGATTTCTTCAGATAAGATACGGCAAGCTCGATATCCTTGTTGAATCCATGGTTCCCATTGAGATAGGAGAGGCCCATATGCTTCAAAGCATTGATGTCATACCTATCTGCAGCTTTCTTCATGAATTCAAACGATTTGTCCAAATCAACTGTGAATCCATTCTTTCCATCAAGATAGGAAAATGCCATATGCTTGATAAATGCCTTATCTTCAAAGTGTTTATCAATCTTGAGAAAATATTCTGCAGATTTAGATGGATCGATGGGAAATCCATAGATCCCCTTTAGATAGGAGAATCCCAAATGCTTGCATGATTCAAAATCTCCCAAATTGGCTGCCATGGTGAAATAATCCATAGATTTCTTCAAATCCAAGGGGAATTCCTTGTAAACGATACCATCCAAATATGTGACTGCAAGATATTTGATAGAATCCAAATCACCAAGTTGAGCAGCCTCTTCCAAATAAATCTTTGCTTTTTCAATATTTTTTTTGTATGCAAATTCTCCATTCAAATAATAAAATCCAATCTTCCCCATTGAGAGCTTATCTCCCAATTCCGCTGATTTCTCGATATATTTTTTGGCTTTGTTGAAATCCATCTCGAATCCATTGATCCCTTGGAAATAGAAATTCGAGATCAATCTCAAACATACATGATTGCCCAAATTGGCAGCCTTTTTGAGATAAGTCCTTGCTTTGATTTTATTCAGCTTGAATCCATTTTCTCCCTTCAAATATGAAAAGCCTAAAAATTGAGCAATTTGAGAATCTCCCATCCTGTATGCCATCTGTAAATATTTCATTCCTATTTTCCTTGATCTTGGAAATCCATCGTATCCATTCATATAGTTGAATGCAAGCAATTTCATAGTCTCCACATCTTCTCTTTCGACACATTTCTCAAAATAATGGATGGCTTTCTCCGTATTCTGCTCGAATCCATTTATTCCTTTCAAATAGAAAAATGCAAGGATATACAGGGTCTCTATATCGCTAACCATTTCAAATAAACGTATGGCCTTTGCAATGTCCTTTTCCTTTCCATTCAATCCTTTCAAATAATAATAACCAAGCATCTTTATTTCATTGATATACATAGGAGGGTAAATTTTTTCTTCTCTTTTCCCATTGATCTTTATTTTCTTATTTGCTGATATTTCATCATTATATTTGAAATGGTTTGTTTCATTCCGCTTATGATCTTTCCCATTATGATTAAAATCTCCTTTTATTTCTTGTTTATCATATGATACAAACTCTTCCGTTTTATTATTATTATATACTCGATTAGGAGAGATTGTAGAATAACATATTGAAAAACATATGGATTTATTTGAAAATAATTTGTTTGAGGTTGGATTTTTGAAGGTATTGATTATATTCTTCATATTTTTTATTTTTTTATATAATTTTGCCAATCAATATTTTATCTCTTCAAAATAAAGAAAATTCAGAACAAGTGGAACTTATAAGATGAAGGAGAAACAAAAAAATAATAAAATTTTTTAAAAAATATAATGTTAATAATAACTCGATATTAACACTTGGGGGATGATAATTCGATTAATTTTCACCGCAATATATTGTATTAAAACAATTTTTTTATTTTTTAATATTATTTTTGGTTTGAAAATAAATAAAAAAAAAAAACTGTTTGTTCAAAGATAGTAGCTACAATGCCAAGATCATATAACATATACAACAATAAAAGGAAAGCCACACGAAGAAAACCAAAGGGAATGGCAATACCAAAATTTATTATCAACAAGTAAATAAAAAAAAATATATTTTTTTTTATTTTATTCATTCTATATTTTTTATAATGTTCATTTTTATTATTATGTGTTCTTTTTATTTTAAAAGAGAAGAATATGTTTCCCTATATGATCTTAGGAATTTTTTGGGTGAGGATGAGAAAAATGGATCCAATTTGAAGTATCAATTGCGAAAGAAGTTTCAAAATTTAGAACGTAACCAACCCACAGAACGACTTGTGATAGAGCAAAAAGAAATACTTAAAAAGATGGATCCAAAATTCAAAATACATATCAATCCAAACAAAAAGAATGTATTTCTCAAAATAAATCAAATATCCAGCGGCGAATTCTCCTATCTTCAAGAATATAATCTCCCTATAAATGATTCTTTCGTAATAGATTTGGATATCGATACCCCAGTGATCTCATCTCCTACCCTCAGCAGCAGCTCACCCAATATCAGCCTCATTCCCAATCCAAAAACCATAAACACCAGCCTCAATTCCACATCTGAAGGAAAATTGATGATCCCATTGCTGAGTCCCAAAGAGCCAAGGAAGGAAAATATAAGAATCAAAATCTCCCCAAATAATAATCAAAACAATAATCAGTTCCAACTGCAACAAAAAAAAAATATTTTAAATTTGGATCAAAATCACGTCGAAAAAAAAAATCTCCAGCAACAATCTATGCAACAAAAAAATGTAGAAAATTGTTTTTTGCATTTTCTGAGACAATTTGATAATAACAATAATAATAACAATTCCCCATCTGTCAGCATCAAAACTTCTTCAAAGGAAGAATCTAAACAAGAAATTTATCATCATCAACTCTCTCATGTCAACCTTCCCTCTGTTTCTAATTCCACCCACACTGACAATTGCGATTTCAATTCTGAGGATTTACATAGTACGATTAATAAGCTTTTGAGTTTCAGCAATACACGACCTACACTTGTCAGTAACAAGCCAATTACAAACAATTAAATTATTTAAATAAAAATTTTGCTAAAGTGAAAAAAAAAAAAGATAATTTTATATGTTGGAAACAATCTTAAAATGTTGCCTTATATCAATTTTGATATTTAAAAAAAAAAATATTTATAAAATAAAAATAAAAAAAATCTTTTCCTTCTCAACATTAATATTAAATAAAAAAAATAATTATAACAAAGATGATTGGGTCTCCTTTTTAATGATTTCAATGCTTGAATTTAATTTAAACATAACATAAATACTGGGGTTGGAATATTGGAATTTTCCGATTTCCGCTCAATACTCGCATTCTTATTAAATTTTTTTTCTTAATTGAATTTTGATACATTTAGTTTTATGCATAATTTCTCAATAATGCTTCAAAAGAAATACTCCATCATTTCAATTTATATTTTTATATTTTTATAGATCCAATGAAATATAAAAAAAATTTTATAGATCTTTTTCAGATGTCCTTCAATGATCTTCCCAAATCTGTAAGAGAAGAAATTTTCACCTATTTGACAACAAAGGAATATTATTCATTGAGAAATATTTCGAAAGAATGGAAGAATTACATTGAAAATCCATCAAATCTTTATTTGAAAGGTAAAAGCAATCTTTATCATATTCTCCTTTGCAACTTATCCTCAAAATGTGATAATTTTTGATAAAATTTGTATTAATGAAATTTCTGAGCATCAAATTTTTTAAATCTGTTTATATCAAGAATAATTTGTTAGAGATAAAATGGATACAAATTATATGCCCAATATATATTGGATGAATCTCGGATCAAAATTACAATAAAAATTTGTATATTAAGATAAAAGGGTACCATGATTTTGGTGCATGAGATTATAATTATTCATATTTTAAATAATCAAATATTTAACAAAAAAAATTGTTCGTTTTTATAAGCGCAATACCTCCACTTTTGAGATTACTTACGTCTCTATTATTTATAAACGCTGTAAATTAGAATATAAAAGAAAAGGCACGATAACCAATAACATTTCATCCATTCCAACAATTGATGGATTATAAGAATAAGAAATATATCATCTTCTTAGCTTTTGATTTTAAATATCATTATATTGCTGATAATATAGAAATATAGCTCCAAATTTCCTCATATGCATAATGAAAGAATCGGAGAATGGATAGATAACTGATAATCTATTCAGAAAATGAAAATTTGTTAGTAAAAATGATTGTTAATTGGATCAACATATACAAATGATAATAGGATTATTTGGATCTCATTGATCAATTATATAGTATCTTAGAGTTATAAAAATTGATCCAAATTATATTTAATTCTCAATTATATATATCTGAATTTTATAAAATTCGATTTCATTGAGAAATCTTTTAGTGCAATAAAAAATTTTTTCAGAACAGTACAATATTGGACATGAAAAAAGTATAAATTATCACGAAACTAAATTCTTCTTCCACAACTTCACTTTGACGATGAGACTCCTTGCCTTGTCCTCACTTGGGTTGGAATGTTGTTATGGGAAAGTGTTGGTACAAAAAAAAAAAAGATATTTCACAGAAAAAAAATACAATTTTATTTTAGGATTGTACACTTGGTTGGAATGGTATATATTTTTTAATATATTATTATATTAATTTTATATTTTTTGATTTTAATAATTTATTTTAAATTTTGTTTCTGAAATTAATTGAATAATGAAAGCATGCGCATGCATCTATTGTTCACTGATCGTCCAAAGATACTGGGATTGCTTGGCCTCATGTTGTCTGCCCTTCTACTTGGCGATAGGTTTACCTATTGGACTAGCATGCGGGATCTTTTTCAATATAGTTGAACTTTTCCGCATTCTTTTTTGGTTGATCACTTTCTGTCACTGTGGAAAGTCCACTCGCCTTTGTTGCAAGTTTCGTAACGTCGCGGGGTTTTCCAAGTTGATAACCAAGGGAGGTAACGTTCACATTTTAGACTCACGTCCCCCTTTTCCTACCAAACGAGGTTTTTTTTTTATTTTTTGATAAATTCTGATTAATCTTTTGCAGTTTTTTTTTTTCTTTTTTTTTTTTAATTACATTATTTTTTCAAAGAGATAACAAATTTGCTGGACGACAGAAAGGGGCACTATTTCAGAAGCATCTTGAGCACTTATGAGGAGAATATAAATTGTTCTGTGGCTTGTGCTATTTGTATGAGTGGGGGAGCTCCTTTACATTTGAGTTGTTTCAGATGCAATTTATTCTAATTCAATTAATTTCTCAAAATCGAAGAACTTTGAATTTTTCATATACAATCGATTCAAAAATCAATTTCCCAAAGATTTTAGAATCTGTTTGTTTTCTCAAAGCTTTTGCAATAAATAGAAACTTTGATTTAAATTTAAAAATAGTTTATTTTGTATCATTTGGGGCAGATCCAATTAGAAAGATATGATACTCAGACTCTAGAAATTGTAAAAAGTCCATTTCGCCTAAAGAGTTTTTGAAGATGGTGGGGTTGATTGTTTCGAACAACTTGGACAAGCTGAACTTTGATTTGGTTTGCTCGGCGATTTTTGCAGCATCTTCAGAGTTCACTCCTAATAATTCTGAGATTTGCTGGGAAAGTGCATACGAGAAATCGTTCCATTGAACTATTTAAGAAATAAATAATAATAATGTAACATTAAAAATTAATTTAAAAACAAAAAAGAACATTAAAAATAAATAAAACAATGATTTTTTTTTTTTAAAAAAAGAAAATATGAAAATAAAAATAAAATTTAAAAATAATATTTAAAATAAAAACCGATGAGTTTGTTCCCGAAATAGTTTGACCAAAACTTCTTAGAGAGAACATCCAAAACATCATGAACGCTATTGGAGTGGGCAGAAATTTTTTTGGATATCCTTCTCTTCTGGAACCAGCTGATGATGTTTTGAGCGCTCATGATTTTTTTTTTGGAGTCGAACACGAAATAAATGTCCGTCATGTGGTTTCTGCTTGTCTTTTTGCCGTTGAGGCACTTCACGTGGACGAATTCGATGAACTTCTCAATAGAAACTTGCTCACTTACTCCCTCTTTAAAAACATAAAAAATTTAAAATCAAAAAAAGATTGGATGATGTTTTTTAACATAAGAAATAAAATAATAAAAATAATGAAAAGAAATAAAAACAAATAAAATCAATTTTGATTAAAAATAATGTTAATGAAATAAATATAACAAAATAAAACCAAAAAAAAAAATAAAAGAAAAAATTACAAAAAAATAAAAATAAAAGGCCAAATAAAATAAAAAAAAACTAAAATTGTTAATTTATTGATACAAAATAAAGAAAATAATAACAAACCTTTTATTTCAAATTTAATAGATCTTCCACCATTCACCAAAACACCAGAAAACCTTACAAAAATTGTAAAATAAAATTAAAAGGGGTGCTTAATTTTAAATACCCGCCATAAATGGCACGAGGAGGTTTTTTGAGGGACTCAATGGCATCAAAAAAATGCTTTTCACTGAAATCTATGCCGCAGTTCTGTTCTTCTGCTTTTTCAACGTAGTATCCTGTTAACAAAAAAAATTTAAGAAATAATTAAAATAATCAAAAATTAAAAATTAAAATAAAATAAAATAAAAAAAACAAAAAACTTAATAAAAATCAATAATATAAAAATTTTGAAATAATTAATATAGAATAAAAAAAACTTTAAAAAAAAATTTAAAATAAAAAAAATTTAAAATTTAAAATTTAAAATAAAAAAAATTTAAAATTTAAAATTTAAAAAATAAAAAATAATTAAAAAAAATGAATAAAAAAAACGAAGAAAAATTAAATGATATTTTTATTTCTAAAAATGCCTTTGTATTGGAGTTCCTCTAATTGTGTCATGGTTATGTTGTAAGAGTTGATCTTCCTTTTGTGTCTTTCGCTGGACTTTCTCTTCTTTTTCTTTTCTTTTTCTCCTTTTTTATCTTTTTTTGCTTTTGTATTTATTAAATAAAAATGTTGAAAAAAAAATGTGTAAAAAAATAAAATTAATTGTTAAAATAATGATTAAAGATTAAACAATATAAAATAAATATAATAAAAAAATAAATAAAAAAATAACCAATAAAATAAAATAAAATAAAATAAAATAAAATAAAAGAAAAAATAAAAAATAAAAAATAAAAAATAAAAATAAAAAATAAAAAATAAAAAATAAAAAATAAAAAATAAAAAATAAAAAATAAAAAATAAAAAATAAAATTAATAAACTTATTTTTTGTTGAATTGAGATTATAAAAAACAAAAACAAAAACAATAATCTAAATCTAAATCTAATCAAAGATTTGAATTCAAAAAATTAAACATTATTAATTCAAAAAAAAAATGGAAAAATGATCAAAATTTTATAATCAAAATAAATTAAAATATTAATATAAATAAATAAATAAACATGAGATTTAAAAAGAACTTAATTAAAAAAAAAATATAAAATTTTGTTTTTGTAAAAAAAAAACTACCAAATTGTGTTGACTGTCAAGTTCACGTAAGGTATCAAGACGTTGTCTAATGCATTGTCACTTGTGCCGAAAAGCAGTTGAGGTCTGTAATAGATTGCATCTATCAAAGATAATAAATAAAAAAAATAAAAAAATAAAAAATAAAAATAAAAAAATAAAAAAAAATAAATAAAAAATAAAAAATAAAATAAATTTCTATTACTTTGTAAAGTTATATTAGAAACGTAATCTAAAAGACTTGGAGTGTTGTATGTGTCTTTTGTGTCCATCCAAAAAGTCTTGAGGTAGTATTTCTCTCTGGAGAAGCCTTGTTTGGCGAGAGACTCAATGAAACCGATGCCTTGGAAGACAGGCAAAGGAAAGGACTCAGAAAAGGAGTGCACGATGAACAATTTGATTGGATCGTGCTAATATTTGCAATATAAATTTTAAAAAAATAAAAAATTTAATTTTAAAAAAATAAAAAATAAAAAATTAAATTAAAAAAATAAAAAAATTTTTTTAAAAAAAATTACAAAAATAATGGGTTGGTAAATGCTCAAAGCTGAAATGAAGTTAGGATCGTTCAAGAGCTCACTGAAGGGAAGTTTCAAAATCTGCAAGTCAACGAAGCTTTGTTGGTTGGCGTTGTACTCGACGTAGATGTCGTCGGGAGTGGTGAGGACTGGATCGGCCACCTTCTTGGAACCTTTCAACAACACGTTGGCTGCCAAGTAGCCTGCGTATGCACAAGTCGCGTTGGGACTGTTCCTGATCTAAAAGGAAAAGAAATTTAGATTAAAAATATGATATCTAATAGTATTAAAATAATTAAATAATTAAATAATTAAATTATTTAATATGTTTAAAACTGAAAAAAAAAAATATAATTTTCGTTGGAATTTTATTAATTTCGATCCAATTCTTTAAGGAAATTTACATCTTTAAGGAACATAATTATTATTAATTAATAATTTTTCTTACATCTATTGAGAAATTCTGTTCAACCGGCCCAACAACATTGAGACCAACATTTGATTTGACCCAATCAGAGATGAGATGTGGGAGTGTGGATGTGTTTCTAAAGTTGTTTTCGTACAACTTAATGGCATTCACCACGATGATCGCAACCGTGCCTTCCTGGATGAGCTCCATCATCGTTGATTTGAAGTTGGGAAACGTATCTATGTTGTAGATCATGATTGGAAGACCTGTTGTGTTCAACAAGCTTGAATTTACAAGATTTTGCAAATATGCCGCCTGAAAATTGGATGATTGTGTATCTGAAGATAAAAAAGATTATTTGAAGCAAACATAAATTATTTCGATGTGTATAATGTGATCAAACTTGTTAAGACAAACAGATTTTTTTTGAGCATTTATATTTTTATATTTTTGAGGATCTTTGTATTTTTTAGATCCAACAATATGATTTCAATAAAATAATTATATATTTCCTCTTACCATCGAATATGAAAGCAATTTGTGTCGCATTTGGATTCAAAGATAATGAAACCTATTGAACGAAAAGGAATATTATATTATATGAGAAATCGGAGATGATTTTAAAAATTATAAATTATAAATTATTAAATACTTACATTGATTTTCTTTTGGAAGGGCTCTGCTACGGCAATACCAGATACAGTTCCTTCGAACGTTGAATTTGTAATTACCCCAGGATAATTTACTGTGGTAGTTAGATCTTGATAAATTCCACAGAAGAAGAATGGAACTTGATAGAGGATTGTTTGATTGTTAATCATATTTTGGTATCTTATTGCCACATTGGTGAATGCATTCGATCCTGCAACTATCACCACATCTGGTCTCCATAAATTTATCAAATTCAATACATAATTGTTATTGGTTGATTGTTGTGCTGCTCTAGGGTAGCTGATCTAAAAAAATATAGAAAAATTTCAATATTATTTAATATTATTTCGAGTTCATAAAATAATAATAAGGATCTTTGTTTTTTTTTTTTTTCCGCTGTGTATAAAAATTTACTATATCAATTTGATTTGATCATTTCAATTCAAATATTGCATTGAATCGTTTTACAAAAGCAAAATTAAATTTTTATTTTTTTCTTACAATCGTATCCAAGTAAAATGATTTGAAAATTGCATTTGAAACATCTATTCCTCCTTTTTTCAATCTTTTTTTTTGAAGTAATAGATTATATTGAATTTGTTTCCATTATATAATCATCTTACCCATCTTTAATTCCTTCAAATTGCCGTATTCCAAAATCATAATTCTCATCGTACGTGGATATCAACAAAATCCTCTGGTTCAAAACAACCTGAAAAAAATATGCTGCCAAGATTATTTTTATGAACATTTTTTTTTTTTTTTCTCAATTAATTAATATTTAAATTGATTATAAATTTTAAGAGAATTGACTTTTTTTTTTCGTAAGACGAAATTCTATAATACTTCTTTTGAACTCTTACAAAATCATTGATAATGTGAAAGTAGTGTTCTTTCATGGTTGAATGATTTTCCAAACAAGATTTTGGAAAAATCTTTAAGAGATTTATAAAATAATTAAAATTTAAATTAAAAAATTTAAATTTTAACTAAAATTAACAATTTAGGGTATAATCGAAACTTGAATGATAAACAAACTGTTCTTTGAATATGAAAGAAACTATTCAAAGATAATAATTTAAAATCTTCTTTTAAATGAGAATATATTTTATAATAATTAATTTTTAAAATTACACCATGTTTAATTTCTCCAACAAAACAGCTTTGATATTGCTTCCAGTCTATTAAATGAAATTATTCAGAATCTTGTTTTTCTATTTAAATTTTCTGAAAGAGGTAGGGTAATATTTCTTATGTATTCAATATTTCTTATTTATTAAAATAACTATTCTGATAACTAAAAAAAAACTTTTCATTTCAATTCAAGTATGGAATAAGAAACCTTAAAAGATTTTCCACCATCAGTATCCACAATAGCTTTTTTAGGGTTGATCTTCCTTATCTTGCCTACAAAAATAACTCCGCTCTTGCTTTTGAACTGCACTTTGGAACCTTGTGTGAACTGAGCCTTTTTAAGATCCCTTTCTTTGTTGGTATCTACTGCAATCACCACTTTGTCGTTACAAGGCCTCAAGTTGTTATAAGGGACCGAGTAGAGTTTCCCGCTTTCGACTTGGACCTTGGCTTATTTTTTTTTTAATGTTATTAATAAAAACTAAAATTGAAATAATTTTTTAAAAAAAGAAAAAAAAATTTTTCAATTATTGAAGTTTTGAGATTGTATTAATTTTTTACAAGAAAAATTTAGTTCAATTTAAAAAAAATTTTCAAAAAAAAAAAATTTGTTAGCGGAGATTAGTTTTTTACAAACAAAATTTTGACATTTTGAAATATTTGTATTAAATTTTTTAAATTGAAAAAATGAAAATTTTACCCCGCTTAGGATTCGACTTTACTAAAACCCCCTTTGAATCAGTCCCATCTTTCATCTTGAATGTTACAGAAACGCCCACCTTCCAATCCTCCTTCTTGATGTTCTCAGTGGAATCACCATTCATGAGAGAATGCCTGAACTCAGTGTGGCCAAAATATCCTCCCACCAAATTTTGAAAAAGTTCACCATGTGAAGAATAGTATTTTTTTCCAACCCCTTTTTTTTCAATATTAAAAAAAATTTAAAAATCAAAAATAAAAAATAAAAAATAAAAAATAAAAAATAAAAAATAAAAAATATAAAACATTTTAAAATTATTTTAAAAATTAAATAATATTTTTAATTAAATAATATTTTATTAAAATTAAACTTATTTTTCAACCTATATTGATTTTTTATTTTTCAATCTATATTTTAATGAGGAACCTTAAAAAAGAAAAAAAATCCACTGAAAATATTGAAAAATAAATTGTAAAAAATTGTCTAATATCCAAATATTTCATAATTTTTGATCAATTTTTCTATTTAATACTGTTTTACTTTCATTTTTAATCAAAATCGTTCCCTTTAAATGATTAAGAATTTACTTTAATGTTGCAAACCTTCAAGCACAATTTTTTCATTAATTTCATTTTTTGTGAGAATTTAATGATACCATGTTATTGATAACATAAAATCTTTATAGTTAATTAAAAAATTTTTGGGGACGCTCATTGTTCCCCCTTGATTAACATATCTTTACCAGAAAGTTTATATTTAGAATTTTAAATGATCATTACAAATCATAAAAAATAAATATTAATTAATAATATTAATTTATTATTTATGATCAATCATTATCGATCATTTATATGAAATTCTTTTTATAAACTTTTTCGAGTAAACAATAAAAACCAAGAATCGCATCGAAATTAAAATAAAAAATAAAATATTTTTCTTTCTAATTAAGATATGTTATTCTCGGCATAATGAGCACCCACAAATTTTTTTTTTTGTAAAATCATTTGAATGCATTAAAAAGATAAAGTGATTTCAATTATACAGTAATCACCATGATTTCAAGCATTATACTTGAAATGATCTGATATAAACAGAACTCAAATTTGATGCTAAGAAATTTCGAATTATTAAAGATTTTTGCAATTTTGTTATTTTTTACTGGATTCCTGGGCTTCCTATTATTTCTGTAGGCTTCTTCCATGTCAATACCAACATTTCCTCTCTTGGATTCACCGTAACACAACAACATAATGCTACCAATGTAAAAAAAATTTATTATCTCTTTTGATTTCAATTTCAAGATCTTACCCCAACATGGCAATATGCATGATAAAAATCCTTGTAAACACTATAAAATAATATAAAAAATTTTTAGTGCTAAATCTTGAATTTTTAAATTTAAAAGAATATAAAATATTCCAATATTTCCTGATTTGTTTTACCCTATCTCCCCCTGATGAGCTTTCCAATTTTTTATTTCTGGATTGAAAGTCTTCTTCCTTTTTTTCCTTTCTATTGTAATCCATCTCTATTTGTTGTTCGATCATTTTTAGTTTGGCTTTTTTTTTTTTCGTTTTTAATTTTGTGGATATTAAAAATCAAATCCATAATATTCATCAAGAAATTGTTGATGAAATTTGTATTTGATTTAATAAAATATTTTATTCATTGATACTCAAGCTTTTAATTGAAATCAATTTGATTATGTGAATCTTTTCAAAATATAAAAATAATTGATTAATGATCAATAAAAGAAGATCTAAATATTTTATAGAGGTATAAAATCACATATTTCAAGGTTTTTGATCCCTAATCTTTATTTGTGGAAATGGAAGATTTAAACATATCAAGTGATATTTGATCATAAAAATCAGTTTTTTATATATTGTTTACAATTATATCAAGTATTATTGAATTCATTTAGAAGAGTTCTAATTTAAAACTTTGAATCACTCAGATAAAAATCTTATTAAAAAAATATCGAAAGAAAATTCTCATTTTTTAAAACAACAGAAAATGAACATGGACACAACAGAATATAAAAGCGATGATGTACCTTTGATGAATTCCAATTTACAAACGATCATTCCAAAGCCTGATCCACCATTCTATTCTGCTGCATTTAATCTCGCGAATGCCACAATAGGATCAGGTAAGTTCCTTGCATCATAATAGAATATCATAAATCTAAAATTATGGTTGATTATTTAATTATCTAAAGGAATATTGGGATTGCCATATGTATTTATGAAATGTGGTGTTATATTGGGGACATTTGTTTTGATTTTGTTTGGATTATTAGCCAATTTCACATTCCAGTTATTGATAGATTGCAGTAAAGAGTTATTGAAGGTAAGATAAATTACAAAATATCTCATCATAACACTATAGATTCATAATCCATCCATCCATCCAACTCTAATTCTCATTCTCATTTGATCATATAAAAATATATTTATATTTTTTGTTTTTTTTCAATGAAATAAATGTGCATTTATTTATAGATTGAGCCAGAAAGCTATCATTATGAAGATTTGGGCAAATTTTATTACGGCAAAGCTGGGTCATTAATGGTCAAGATATCTATCATCGTAAGGGATTTCAAATAATAAATTAATATAATATTGGGAGACATTCCACATCTATTAAAGATAATTATTTACAATATAAATAAATATGTGATATTTTTTATAAAAATTGAAAAAATCTTGAATTATTCGAAATTTCTGAGCATCAAATTTTTGAGTTCTGTTTATATCAGATCATTTCAAGTATAATGCTTAAAATCATGGTGATTACCTTAATTGAAATCACTTTATCTTATAATGCATTCAAATGATTTTACAATAAAAATTTTTTGGGGATGCTCATTATGCCCGAGAACAACATATCTTAATTAGAAAGAAAAATATTTTATTTTTTATTTTAATTTCGATGCGATTCTTGGTTTTTACTGTTTGCTCGATTAAGATTTATTTATTTTAAAAAGATGAAATCAATATCAAATATGGTTATAATGTCATGAATAAAAAACCTTTTTTTGAATTTTTTTTTTTGATTATTTTTTTTGATTATTTTAATTTTTTTTTGATTATTTTTTTTGATTATTTTTTTTGATCATTTTTTATTTTCTCAGGTAACTTGCTTGGGTTCATGTACAAGTTACATGGTGCTCATTGGAGATTTCATGCTGGGTCCTCTCATTTCCATTCTAGGACCGGATCACTGGTATACCTCCAGACCCTTCGTCACTGCTGTACTTGCGTTGAGCATGTATTATTTTTTTTTTATTAAAAATAAAAAACAAAATATTTTTTGTCTGTTTATTTTATAATATTTTTTAAAATTATGAAAATAAAAAATTATTTTTAATTTTATTTATTTTTTAATTTTATTTTTCATTTTAAAATTTTTATTATAGTTTATTTGTTTATTTTTTTTTATTTTTTATTTATTATTTGTTGTTTATTATTTATTATTTGTTATTGATTATTTTTTTTAAAATTTTCTTTGTGAAATTTAATTAAAAATTTTTTTTTTCTTTTCATTCTATTATTATTTTCTCAATTAATATTTATTTTTATAAAGTTTGCTTCCATTGTCTTTGTTGAAAAATTTTTCCTCCCTCCGCTTCACCTCCCTCTTTAGCATCGTCATTGTCTTTTTCTTCATCATTTTCGTGATCACAGGTTATGCCTCCAAAATTGGGGCTGACACTCGTACTGGCGATGTCAGATACGTGAGATTTAACACTGACATTGTAATCTCGTCACATTTTTAATCGATTATTTTTATTTTTATTTTTATTTTTTATTTTAATTTTAATTTTTTATTCATTTTGTTTTCGTTTTTCATTTTTTTTTTAATTTTACTTTCATTTTATTGTTTTTTTATTATTCATTATTTCATTTTAAAAAAAATCACATTTGTTTTTATTTTTTAACAAATTTTTATTTTTTATTTATTTTTATTTTTTATTTTATTTTTATTTTTTATTTTTTATTTTACTTTAATTTGCTATTTTACTTTAATTTTTTTATTGTTTTATTTTATTATATCATTTTATTTTTATTTTTATTCTTATTCTTATTCTTATTCTTATTCTTATTCTTATTTTTATTTTTATTTTTATTTTTATACATAAAAAAAATTTTTCATTTTAGCTGTCAGTTTTGAGTATTGCAACATTCGCTTTCAACGGGCACGCCAAAATCTTGCCTATTGCAAGAGAATTCACCGACAAAAACAAAGTGAAGGTGGCTGTTCACTGCTCTGTCACCATTTGCTTCGTCACTTATCTCCTCGCTGCTTTGTTTGGATATTTGGTGAACAAAATAAATATAATAAATTTAATTAAAATAAAATAAAATAAAAAAAATAGAAATAAAATAAAAATAAATAAATATAAATAAAAAATAAAATAAAAAATAATAAAAA
>JAMYWO010000053.1:172904-192904 GCA_024220525.1 Cochliopodium minus | reverse complement strand
AGATGGTGTTTTGAGAAGACCAAACAAACCAAAGAAGTAAACAACAATATTGATAACTCTGAAATGTGCCCATTCTGTGAAAAAGATATCAATGGTGGAGAAGAAAAGACCGTTTATTCTGGAAAAGAATGGCATAGATTATGTTTCCTCAAATGGCAACAAGAAGATAACTAATGTCTCAATAATGATCCCTCATTAAAATACAAATCTATTTTTTGTTTATCCAATTTTATCTTTCCTTTCAATTATTTTCAGTGATTTGATTAAAATAAAAAAAAAATCGTGATCTATTTATCAAATGATTGCTTATATAATTGGAGGTGGCGATAAGAAGAATATCGTGAATACTTTAAAGAAGATAAATTCTCCAAATTTGCTTGAGAGACAACAATGTTTAGAAGATCTCAAAGAATCATCCAAAAATGTTGAAAATCATGAAGTAATCCTTGAAATCTTTAATCATCTTTTAAAAAGGAATTGCAATATAATTTTAATATATTTTTATTGATATAGCCCATTTCAAGAGAATTACTATCATTGCTCAAAATCATTAAACAAAAAGATATTGAAATCGAATCATCAAGAATTGTATTGGAAATATTGAAAAATATAATGACGTGTAGTCCTGTAAAATAAAAATAAATAATTTTTGTCATACAATACATTTTATCCAGTTTATATATCTTTATTGGTTGTGATATTAAACAAATTGATACAAATTAAAAATAGGGATCTCAATCCAATTATGTCGAATTATTAAACAGTCAAACTATAGTGGAAGATACAGAAGCGATGGGAGCAATTCTCAATCTCTTATCGAATAAAGATCTCTATATAAGGTTCTTTTCAGCACAATTGCTCAACACTTTGATTGTAAATCAAAAATTGGAACAAGTGCAACAATCTATATTATCCAAAAACACAGGAATGAATACTATAATGGATTTGGTAAATGATTCAAGGGATCCAGTAAGAAATGGTAAAGAAAAACAAAATTTTTTTTAAAGTAAAATTTCAGAGATATGTTTGGAATCTTCTTTTAATTAAGAAATGATTTGTTTTCATTTGCAAACTTATTGTAAAGCATTAAAGTGTCTTAAGATTTAAAGAATGATCTTGACATTTTTTTAAAATTTTAATTTTTTAAATATTTCATTTTTATTTTATTATTTTTAATTTATTATATTTTTAAAATTATTTATTTCAATATTTTATTTTATTTCAATATTTTATTTCAATATTTTATTTTATTTTATTTTTCATATTGAAAGAGGGAATCCACCTTTTGATCGAGCTGAGTAAAGACAACCACGACATCCAAAAGCTGACCGCCTTCTCCAACATCTTCGAGAGGCTCTTCGAAGTGATTCAAGAAGAAGGAGGCTCAGAAGGAAACGAAATTGTACAATCCTGTCTCGTTCTCCTCCACAACCTCCTCGACAATAACACCTCCACACAGGACATATTCAGAGAAACCAGCTGCATATCCAAGGTTTTTATTTTTTATTTTTTATTTTTATTTATTTTTATTAAATTTTTATTTTTATTTGTATTTTTCATTTATTTTTTAAAATTTTTATTTTCTTTTTTATTTCTTTTTTTATTTATTTTTTAAAATTTTACTTTTTAAAGATTAAGGAACTCATTAAAATTGATAATACTGACATGTGGATCTTGACAGACTTCAAAAAAATCGTCCTCATCTTAACCATGAAGATCCTCGCCATCTTGGTTTCAGGAGAAAACAGCGCCACCGCCAAAAACCAGGAGATCATCACCAAACAGGGAATTTTTGCTTCTATTATCCAGTTGGGGTTGGGAAAAGTAGCTGATCCAAAGTAAAAAAAAATTTTTTTTCATTTAAATCACTTTTTTTATATTTCAAATTCTTCAAAAATCTTTCTTTCTAATTATTTTGAAAGAAATACTTAAATTTGTTTTAATTTTATAGTTTATTTTTTTGTTAAACTTAATTTTTTTTCATATTATTTGAGATTTTTTTAATTGTTTTTTTTAAATTATTTTTTTTAAATTTTTATAATAAAGTTTAATTTTTTAACATATTTTTTTTTTATTTAATAGAATAAGATCTCAGTCTTTGTATACACTTGGTTTTTGCTTGAAGGGGAGTGAGGAAAACAGGATCGAGTTTAAGAAGATGCAGTTGGCCAACGAGAACGGTACTGTCAGCGCCATGAACAGGCTCTTGATTGTTGCTCTCAACACACCTGATTTCATCGAAAGAATTTATGCTGTTCATACTTTCCAAGTAATTTTTATTTTATAAAAAATAAGAAAATAATAATAAATTATTTATTTCAATCTATTTTAAAAAAAAAACAATAAAAAAATTAAAATATTCAAAAAAATAATTATTGAAATGATTTAAAATTTAAAATATCAAAATAATTTTTAATTAAAAATCAAAATAATTTTTAAATATTAAAAATAATAAAAAATTACAAGATTCAAAAAATAATTAATATGAAAGAATTGTTAATTTAAAAAATCAAATAATTTAGTCTAAAAATCAAAACAATTTTTAATTTAAAAAAATCTAAAATTAATTTATTAAATGTATCAAAGAACTAAAACATTACCACCAAAAAAAAATTTTTTTAGTGTTTCCTTTCTGAAAACACAGAAGGACAACTTTATTTGACATCCACATTGTCACCAAAAGACATGCAAAACAACAGAGAAATTCCGACAGGACACCAACTCTTGCAGTCATTTTTCAACTGGAAGAACTACTCGCACAACGAGAAGCTCAACGTGTGGGTTGCTAGCTGTGTGTTGTCCTCCTTTTTGAAGGACAACTTGCAATGTAAGTCCAAGTTCTTGTCCACTTTTTATATTGACAACAACAAGAGGGATCACCCTGTCATCACTAAAGTTATGGAGCAACTTGGAATGGCTACAAAAGGTAAATTTTATTTTATTTTTTATTTTTACTTTTATTTTTATTTATTTTATTTTATTTATTTTTTTATTTAATATTTTTTTTATTTTTTTTTTTATTTTGTATTTTTTTTTTTATAAATTTTTTTTTATTTTCGATTATTTATTTTGTTTTTTTTTTAAATTTTTTTTTTAGAAAATGCTGATCCCATCATCCGTTTTTCATTTTTACGTTTTCTTTGTGTCTGGCTTTTTGAATTCCCTGAAGGTAAATTAATGACTCATTTTTTAAAAAAAGTTTTTTCTAATATTTTTTATTTTTTTTATTTTTTTTCATTTTCGTTTTTTGAATATTTTTTTATTTTTTTTATTTTTTATAATTCTGAAATTTTTTTTTATGACAGGTGTCAAAAACTTCCTTTCGGGAGGACACTTGCCATCATTGGTAGAAATCATTTCACACACCAACATACATTTGGCAGGGCTCAGTGCCTTATTGATTGCAATCTGCTTCCACTACGACGAGAACGAAGAGACCAAAAAATCCAGCAAAGCCATCATCACTCACAGAATTGGAACTGATAAATTCTTTGGTAAATTAAAAATTGTCAGAAAGAGGTAAAAAAAAAATAAAATTTTTGTTTTTTATTTTTTAAATATTTTATTTATTTTTATCTTCATTTTTTTTTTTCAAATATTTTAAATTTTTTTTTTATTTTTATCTTTAAATATTTTTATTTAATTTTTAAATATTTTTATCGATTTAATTGTGTTTTAACTTTCAATATATTTATATTTAAATGTTTTAAACTTTTTTTTTATTTCGATTTTATTAAATAATTTGATAGATTTAATTATATTTTTAACTTTTGATGTTTTTATTTTGATTTTTTTTGAGTTAAAAAAATTTTTAATATTTTTTTTTTCATTTTTTTGATTTATTTTTTCTTTTCTTAGTTTTAATTTGTTTTTTTTTGATTTTTTTTATTTGTTGGACTTTTCACATGTTACTTTTTCTAGCGTTCCATTCACTATGGCAGAATTGGACAACATACAACACTCCACACCAAAGTTGAAGGACAAGGAGGAGATAAGCGAGGCAGCAAAAGCAAACCTCCTCTACTACGACTTTGACTTCACTTCTGACTTCAAAATTGTTTACGAACACGTCAAAAGAGAGCTCCAACCTTCTGTCTACAACACTTCACAAAACAGGTGAATAAAAAAAAAATTATTTTTTTTTATTTATTTTTACTATTATTTTCATTTTTTTTTATTATGTCTTAATTTATTTTTTATTTATCTTTTTTTATTTTAACAAATTAATTTATTTATTATTTCTGTTTTTTATCATTTTTTATTGATTCATTTTATTATTAATAAATTTATTTTCTTTCTTTTTCTTTTTATATTTATCATTTTTTTATTGATTTTTTTCATTTAGTTTAGTTTTATTTATAATATTTATATTATTGATTGTTTATTTTTATTTTTTTAATTTCATGATGAATTTTTCAATTTATTATTTACTGATTTATTTTTATAAAAATTTATTTTTTATTTTTAGTTTTATTTTTTATTTTTTGGATTTTTTTATTTAGTTTTATTTTTTTATGATATTTAGATTATTGATTGTTTATTTTTTATTTTTTTAAATTTCAACATTAATTTTACAACTATTTTTTATCTTTATTTTTAATCTTTTTAATTTTTTTAAAAAAGAAATGTTTCTAGATCATCAACAAAAGTAAAGTCACAAGAACAAGAGAACGAGTTGCTGTTGTACAAAGATTTAATAAGAAAGCAAGACTTGGAGATCGAGAAGTTGAAAGGAGAAAAGAAAAACATGCTCACCGTCCAATCCAACGAAAAACAAGAGGCAGAGTCTTTCTTCCTTCTCAAACAACAAGAGATGGAGCTCCTCGAACAAGAGCTTGAAAAGTAACTGAATTTTTTTTTATTTTTATTTAAATTTAATTTATTTTTATTTTATTTTTATATTTTTTTATTTTTTTTAAATTTAATTTATTTTTTTTATTTTTATTTTTATTTTTATTTTTATTTTTATTTTTATGTGTTTGAATGAATATATTCCCCATATAATATGCGAGATATAGACAGTGTTTTGATTATCAGTTCAAAATTATTTTTTTTTTTATTTAAATTTAACTTATTTTTATTTTATTTTTTATTTTTATTTTTTATTTTATTTTTATTTTTTATTTTATTTTTATTTTTTATTTTTTATTTTTTATTTTATTTTAGTACAAGAAACGAGCTCGCAAGAGAAAAGAAAACATTGGAAGAAGTCAACATGACTGTGGAAGATTTTTCCAAAGGATACAGTGATCTCGAAAATCTCTTAAATGAAAGAGAGGAAACCATCAAAGTTCTCACCGAACAACTTCAATTAAAACAAGAACAAGAAAAAAATATTGAACAAGAGAAAAACTCTGTAAAAAATAACTTTTTATGTCATATTTTTATTTCTTTTTTTTTTTTATTTTATTTTTTTTAAAATATTTTTTTTCAATTTTTGATTATTTTTAGTTCAATGATGATAGAGTGGATTTGGCTAATTTGTTGGAGGGAGCTAACAACACCATTGATGAATTAGACGTGAAAATAAAAGAATTAACTGACAAAAACAGGTAAATTTTTTATAATTTATTTTTTTAAAAATTTGTTTACTTTAATTTTTTTTCTAAAGAAAATTGATGATGTTGATTGCTAGTCAACAAGAAGAAATAAAAAATTTAAAGTTGATGAATGATGAGAATATCAGAAGAAATGAAAGTAACACCAGTATCAATCTCAGCAACACTTCCTTTCAGAACATCAGCAGTTCTACCATTCAGGAAGACAACCAAGATAACAACAATAATAACGAAGAAGAGAACAATAATGAAGAAAACAATGAAGAAAAAATTGTTAACGACAATTACAATGATAATGAAGAGGAGCAACAAAATGGTGAACAGAATGTCGAAGGAAATGAAGGAAATAATGAAGAAATTAATGAAACCAACCAAGAAAATAATGGAGAATCTAATGAGAACAATGAAGGAGTTAATGAAGAAAATTAATCATTTTTATTTTATTAAAAAAAAAAAAATTTTTATTTAATTTTTAATTTATTTCTTTCTTTTTTATTTGTTTGGATGATATTCAGAGAACCACGCATAATCGTTTTGTTGATATCTCTCCATGGTGAGTTCATAAGGTATTGGCAAAAAAATATCTCCGTTTCCAGTACGGTGAGGATCAATACCAATGTTGCTATCAAAAAAGAAACTAATCTTCTCTTCTTTCTTTTCTTTTTTGTCTTCATTCTTGTTATTTTCATTCTTTTTGACGAGTTTAGGAGCAAAAAAAACGCCTATTTCAAAGTTTTTGATCATTAACTCTTTAGTTTTAGTGAAATATCCCCAAGCAGCTTTTTTAAAAAAAATTTTTAATTTTTAATTTTTAAATATTTTTTTCAGCTTTTTTTATTTAATATTTTTTTTTTTAATTTTTTTAAATATTTTTATTTTTTTACATGGAGAAAAGTTTGCAGAGGTCAATACAAAGTATGAACAAGTTTTGGGCGAGTTCTTTTTGGGAGGCAGCAAAGAAATGTAAGATTTGAAGTGGGGGATGGTGTTTCGCATTTGGAGAGGAACAAACTTGGTGAGAAGTTCGTCACGGAGGTAATCCGAAACATTTTTTTTCTGCAAGAAAAGACTTTGTCCTCCATTTGTCCCAGTAAGAGTGTTCTAATTAAAAATTACTTTATCTTTTTTTTTAAATTTTTATTTCTTATTTTTATTGTATTTTTTTTGATTATTTTTTATTTTATTTTGTTTTATTTTATTTTAATTTTTTTATTTATTTTTTTTGATGTTTTTATTGTCAAATTTATTTCATTGTTTCGTTTATTTTTATTTTTTTTTTTGTTATTTTTTTTATTTTTTTTATTTTTATTTTGATGTTTTTATTGTCAAATTTATTTCATTGTTTCGTTTATTTTTATTTTTTTTTGTTATATTTATATATTTTGATTATTTTTTTAATTAATTAATTTTTATTTTTTTTACCTTTACAGTGTCAATGGTTGGCCAAACAACGTGATTTTTTCGGATTTCCTTTTTGCTTAGTTTGTTGCTTCCAGAAAAACTTTTCTCCATTTGATTCATGAAGGTCTTTGAAGTTCTACCAATAGAAGATCCCTGATAAATGATCTCATTGTTCTCAATCCCTTTCATATACTTATTCACCAAACTAATATGGGGATTTTTTATTTTATTTTTTATTTATTTAACAATTTTTTTATTTTTTATTTTATTTTATAATATTACTTTAATTTATTATTTTTTTATAATAAATTAATGTCAATTATTATTTTTATTTTATATTAAAATTAATTTTTATTTGACTTTATATTATTTATTTTTTTTTTATTTTTTTTCTTTTTATTTTTATGTTTATTTATTTTTTAATTAATTTTAAATTTATTTAATCTCTTAAAATTATTTCGTCAAATATTTATTATTTCTTTATTTACTTTTATTTTTATTTTTAATTTCACTTTTATTTTTATTTTAAATTTTGAGTTTATCAAATTGAATTAAACATTTTATTTATTTTATATTTTATATTTTTTATATTTTATGTTTATTTATTTTTAATTTATTTTTTTTAAATATTATTATTTATCTTTTATTTTTTAATTTTTATTATATTTCATTTTATTTTGTTTTGTTTTATTTTATTTTATTTTATTTTATTTTATTTTATTTTATTTTTTATTTTTTATTTTTTTTTATAAATGTATTTTATAAAATATTTTTTATTTTTACTTTTTAATTCTCAAATGTCCATAATCACAATCATTTGGATGAGTTCCAGGAACAGAAGTGACCAAAGCAACCTCTGCACCAGAAAAGTCAAAATGTTGGAACAAAGAAGAAACGTCGAAAAAGTCTCTTTCAGGCAACATCTTCTTCAAATAATCTGTGAACACTTCTTCAAAGTCGTTTGTATCTTTTTCATTTTTTTTGTTAACTTTTTTTCTTGGAAAGTCTTGGAGCCATATCCCATTCTTAATAAAAAAAATTAAAAAAAATTAAAAAAAATTAAAATAAATTAAAATAAATTAAAAAAAATTAAAATAAATTAAAATAAATTAAAATAAATTAAAATAAATTAAAATAAATTAAAATAAATTANAACTGCTCAAATGGTTGTTTGGAGCTCATTATAACAATATCCCCTAAATAAAAAATGAAAAATAAAGTAAAAAATGTTTAAAAAAAAATGACAAAAAAATAAAAAACAACAAAAAAAAAATTAAAAATGATAAATAGACAATAAAATTAAACAAAATAATAAAAAATGAAAAAAAAAAAGTATTAAATATTAATTAAAAATAAAAATAAAAAAAAATAAAAAAAATAAAAAAAGAAAGAAATTAAAAATGATAAATACAATAATAAACAAGAAAAATGTTTAAAAAAATATTTAACATTTTAATAAAAAAAAATAATTAATCAAATTACCTTTAGAAGTACCAGACCAAAGATGGCCGTTGTGCAAAAGTAAAGCAGAAACAAAAGAAGAAGACTTGAAACGAGAAGAATCACTCCACTTGACAGAAAAAGAAGTGGGATGGAAACAGATGAGCTTCCCGTCCACCTGAGAACAAAACACGGAAAGATCCTTCTTGCTTTCTTTGCCATCTTGATTGGGGAGGAGGGACATGGCGTAGACGGGGGCGGAGACTTTTATTTCGGAGACTTTTTTGCCGTTGGAGAGGGAGATGATCACTAACACGTTATTTCCGTAGCTCACCCAGATGTTTTTCTCTACTATTATCATATTTATCACCTACAAAATAAAAATTAAATTGATTTATTTTTAATTTTTAATTTATAATATTTTTTTTAAATTTTAATTTATTTTATTTTGATTGTTTTTATTTTTTTTTTTGGTTTTTTTTTTATTTTATTTTTTATTTTTTTATTTTTTTTTTATTTCTTATTTTATTTTTCTTACAGTTTGTCTACAATCATGAACATATTTTGTTGTTTCTTTCATGTCATTCTTGGTGTATCCTATCACATCTCCATTAGTAAAGCCAACCTATTATAAATTAAAAATAAAAAATGAAAAAAATAATAAAATTAAAAAATAAAATAAATTAAAATTAAAAAAAAATTTGAAATTTATATAAAGTGGATTTACCCAAATACTTTCATTGTCAGACACTATTTTACAGGCAGTATTCTGCACTCCAACTTTGTTCTTACATTGTGCATTGAAGGGACTTTGGGGAATGATCTCATCATTAGACTTTTCCAATGTAGTTGGAGTTGGTTCACTGTTAAAAAATAAAAATAAAATTTTTAAAAATCAAAATCAAAAAAAATAAAATAAAAAATGAAAAATAAAAGAAAAAATAAAAAAAAAACTAAAATAATAATATTTAAAAATGGTAACAATAAAAATAAAAATAAAAATAATTTTAAAAAAATATTAAAAACATTTACTTAGGTAATTCACGTGATAACAAGTTGGTTGGCTCAAACTCTGCCTCTTCTTCGTCTCCTGTGATTTTTGCAAGGGTTTCCACAATGGAGTCAAAGGAAGGTCTCACCTTGGGGTCCTTGTCCCAACACTTCTCTATCAATATTTTTATATTTTCTGGACAATCTTGCGGAATGGTCGGTCTATCAAAAAAAAAAAATTAAAATTTTTAATTTTTAATTTTTATTTTATTTTATTTTATTTTAATTTTTAATTTCTTTTTTTTGTTAATTTTTTTATTTTTTTTTGTTTAAATTATTTTTTTCTTTACCTTTTCCCTTTGACAATGTCATCTTCCAGTTTGATCACTGGTCCTGATTTGTATTCTCTGTCGAATTCTGAGAAAGGGTTGGTTCTTGCCAGCAATTCCCACAACATGATAGCAAAACTAAAAATTTTGCAAAAAAAAAATTAACAAAAATAAAAAAATAAAACAAAATTGAAATAAAAATAAAAATAAACCAAAATCAAACATTTTACCTATATACATCAACTTTCTCGTCATATTCTTTAAGCTCAATAATTTCTGAAAAATATTAAAAATTAATAAAAATGAATGGAAATTTTTTAAAAAAAACTTAATTTATAATAATTAAAAAATTGATAATAATTAAAAAATTTCTTTTAAAAAATAAATTACCAGGAGCCAACCAATAAGGATTCCACACTTCTCTTCCAGAGAAAGCACCACCAAACCTACTCAACCCGAAATCAGCAACCTTGGCAATTACCTTGTCATCCTTATTGTCGCTGCAGATCAAAACGTTGGGACTTTTGAGATCACGATGGATGATCTGAGGGGTGGATGTGTGAAGCACTTTCATTCCTCTTGCTATGTTGAGGGCGATTTTGTTGACGAAGCTTTGTTCGAGGACGGGATACTTTTCTAGGTCGTGTACTAGTTGGTAGAGGGAGCCGAAGGGAAGGAATTCCATCACCAAACAAAGTGGATCCATCACGATTCCCTCCAAGTTGACCAAGTATGGGGAATCTATTTTTTAAAAAAATAATCGAATAAAATGTAAAAGGAAACGTTAAAAGAAAAAATATAAAATGTAAAAAAGGAAATGTTAGAATAAATAATAAGAAAATATAAATGTGATGTATAAATGTTAGAATAAGTTTTTTGAAATTAACAAAACTTAAATAAACAAAAATATATTTGAAAAATTAAATTAAAATAAAAAATTTTGAAGAAATAATAAAACTTACTTAATGCAGACATCAACCAAGCTTCCCTTTGAAACTCTGTGAAAGAATTGAGCACTTCATGGTCTATCAAGTTGGAAGAGGACGAAGTGAAAAGGTTGAAAGAAGAACCCCCCCTCTTGTTTCCACTACTGTAGCTACTCCCGCTGCTGCTTCCTCTGCTAGAAATAGAGTTGGACCCAGAAGTAGACAATTCCAAACCAGAGTTGTTGAGTTGTTTGACTGCGACAGTTTTCCCTCTGTACGTTCCTTTGTAAACCTTTGCAAAACTTCCTTCTCCCAACAACTTTCCCATTTCCAAGTCTGTGTACTCAATCATATGTGCAGCACTGTCAGCCAAAGCAAGATCTTTATTTTAATAAAAAAAAAAGATTAATTTTAAAAAGAATATTAAAAAGAAGAATTGAATGAAAAAATTGTTTAAATTTAAAATAATTATTAAATTTTAAAAAATAATAGATGAATTTAAATCTTTTATTGTTTGGGGCAATTATTTAAATTTTTTTACCAGGAGCCAACTTGGAGATCAATACAGGTCTTGTGTTTAACCCTTTGCAAAATAAAAGTCTTTTCTTCTCTGTGATGGCGTGTACAACTTGAGGTACAGTGAAATAGAAAGGATCAATACCTAAAAAGAAAATTTTATAATTTTAATTTGAGTTTTAATTTGAATTTGAATTTTAATTTGAATTTTAATTTGAATTTTAATTTGAATTTTAATTTTAATTGAATTTTTAATGAACTTTGTTTTAAATATTCTTACGAGATTCCGTTTCGTGAACACAATGGGTGCAAGGTATATACATTTCATAAGAGGTATCAAACCATCCAGAAATCAAATCTACAATAGATTGAACCATGTATTGCAAAAGATTACCCTATTAAAAATATAAAAATAAAATAAATTAATAAAATTTAAAAAATAAAAAATAATAAATAAAAATAAAATAAAATAAAAATTAAAATTGAAATACAAAAAATTTTTACCAATTTATCGTTTGATCCTCTTACACGCAATCTGAGAGTGTAACTTGCGGGGTTGTATGTCAATAATGCGAGCTCGCTTATTTTGCTAGTTTTGAGTTTGACCAAAATACCAGTTCTCCAAGCAGTGACAAGATCCAAGTTCCAATACAAAACACGGATGACCAATTTTGCAAAAAAACCTTTATTTAAATAAAAATAAAAAATAAATAAAAAACTAACAAAATATTATTAAATAAAATAAAACATAAAAACAAAAATAAAAAATAACAAACAAAAAATAAAATAATAAATCAATAAAATCAGAAACAAAAAATAAATAAAACAATAATAATAAATAATAAAAAATAAATAAAATAGCTAACCCAATGGCAAGAATTGAAATTGAAATACTCTTCCAATTTCATATTCTTGATCAGAAACATAAGAACTCCATCCTTCTAGGTTTGGTTGGTTTTCTGGCAACAAATTGGGGACCAAGTAGACTTGATCATCCACTATCTTCTCCTCCTCAACCAACTTCTCTTTGTTGAATTCCAATTTTTTGATGGTTTGGGATGATTTTTCGTTTTTCATAGGATATATCATCTCCATCTTTTCCAAAATCAAGAGAAAAGTTTCCCAATATAAAGGATCATACTCTGGCCTAAAAAAAAAATAAGAAATCAATTAATTTTTTGAAATCAAATCAAATATAAAATGAATAAACATTTATTTAATTACCATATGTGTTTAAGTACGCTATATCTTAATTTTCCGTCAGCCACAAAGTTATGTGAAAAGGTGATGATGGTAGATAAAAGACGAGTCACCATTTGAGGGTCGACAAACACAGAATCGCTCAACAATTCTTCGTCATAATACAGACCTATTTTTAAATTTTATTAATTGAATTTAAAAATAAAGAAATTTTTATTGAAAAAAAAAAAAAAAGTTTTTTTACAGTATCCAGAATCGTGGAGAAACTCTAATGCTGATTTGGCTTGCAGTTCGTCCATGTCAAATCCTTTTGCGTACTCAAGAAAACCAAGATAGCACAAAGAAATTCTGCTGAGTCTACTCTCTGACTGTCTAGGTGCTGTGAGAATTTTGTTTTCTTCCCTATTAAAAATATAAAAAAAAAATTTAAAAAAAAAGAGAAACAAAAAAAATGTGTAAAAAATAAAAATGAGAAAAAAAAAACTAAAATAAAATTAATAAAAAATTTTTTTTTTTTTACCTCAAATTAACCAAGATGTTCCCAAGTTCATTCCATTTCTTGCTTATTTTCCCTCCAAAAAGCTTGTTTTCGTATGCAATGTCAACCAACTCGGTTCTCAACTTCTTTATTCCATCACCGGTGTTACTGCTGACAAAGGCAACATAAGTTATCTTGTAGGATCTGAGCTCCGATCTTAACTTTTCTTGTAGTTCTTTCAAAGCACTGGATTTCAATTTATCTTTATGAGTACCAACAATCACAACTACAATTTAAATAAAATAAACAATAAATTGATGAATTTAATAAATGGTGATAGATTTTTACCAGGTGCGTCCTTTGCTCTTATTTTGATTGTATTGAGCCAATAGTGAACTTTAGAAATATCTCCTACAGAAGCATTGAACATAATCAAATAAATAGATTTTTTGGAAGAAATGAAAAAATTGTGGCTTGAGTAGAAGATGTCTTGACCTAATTAATTAAAAATAAATTGATAAAACTTCATTTTTTTTTATTTAACATTTTTATTTGTTCATTTTTACCTGCATAATCCCAACATCCAAATTCAACTGACAATCCTTTATTCTTTCCAGTCCCCTTTGCAACTAAAGTACTTATATCAATACCCCTATTGGTTTGGTTTTAAAAAAAGATTAAAATAATAGTGAAAAAAAAAAACAGAAAACAATTACTCAGTAGCAATCGTTTCTGTTGGTCTTTTTTGGTTTGTTAGAGAATTGAGCAGACTTGTTTTACCAACTCCACCTTTTGAATGAATTAAAATATTTAATTAAAAATAATAATAAAACATAGAAAAAAGGTTTTACCATCCCCAACAAACATTAATTTACAAGCATTATCAATAATGAGATCTTTCTCATTATCACTAATGGAATTCAAGTAACCAAACAACGATTTGGTGAGTCTGCTATCCTTCCTAAAGTGAAAATCTCCAAACTTTGTGACATTTGTTGGAAGCATTCTCAAGGGGTTTCCGGTCAAATCAAGCTCTAGTAAATTGGTCAATTTGGTGGTGGAAGCAGGCAAAGTCTCGAGCCAGTTGTTTCTAGCGGACATTTTTCTTAAATGTTTCAAATTTCCCAATCCTCCAATCAAAACAAAGATGTTGTTGTGATTCACATTGAGTTCTTCAAGCTTTGTCATGTTGGAAATGTTTCCGATACACCCCAAGTTATTATCGCTCAAATCCAACTTTCGGAGGTTCACAAGATGTTCAATGTGTTGAGGAACAAAGAAAATGTTGTTTTTTCTTAAGCACAAGGTGGACAAGTTGATCAAATTTTCAGTAACCATTGGGTGCATAAGGTCAGTGATTTGTGTATTGAACAATGTGATCTCTTGTAACTTTTCAAGCTTTTTTTTTTGAAAAATAAATTTGAATAAATCTTTTAAAAAAAATTATAATAAATTAATCACCCTGCTGTTCCATTCTAATGCATAAGAGAGCATTATTTCTTGAGATTCAGAAATAGAGTTGACATCTCCAGTCATGAAGAGATGTTTTTTGAGATCCATATCTCTTAAAGTTAATTTGTTTTCCTGCTTATCCATCTTGAAATACTTTCTATCAATGACTTTATAGCGTTCATAGTAAAGCTTTTCTATTGCGTAGTTTTCTTTTAAAGATTCTTTGATTTTTTCTTCATCTTGAAAACCAACACCCATTAAGTTGAGCTTTTTGAGATTATTGTTAAATTTCAAGACATTTAAGATCATATGGGCATGGTTGTGAAATTTGTTACCAGCCAAATCCAAATGTGTGAGATTAGGGTTCTTTGCGATGTATTCTGAGATGGTTCTGATTTTCGATTCTTCGACCAGTTTAGAATCTGCCAATTTGAGAACTTTTAATTTCTTGTTGTTCAAGCAAATGGACAAAAATTCTTGAATAGAATTCATGGAGAAACAAGAAAAAGAAGAAGAAAGATTGAGCTCTTCAGGTGAGAAACTTCCTGTTGGCTCCAATGATGACAAAAGAGCGGTGAAATGTTTGTTGTACATAAGTGTTCCTGATACATTGAGAACTCTGAGAGTAGAATTTTTGGCGAGTGAAGAATAAAACTGAGGAATGACATCTGTTTTGGAAATGTCCAATGTGTGAAGCTTTTTGTTCGTTTCTATGGCTGCCGATAAATAAGTGAATGATTTGTTGGACATTTTAACATTTCTTAGATTGAGTGTATGCAATTTCAAGCCTTCCTTCTTTGAAGAAAAATATCCGAGCTGATGGCAAAAGATCTTGAACTGTTTTTCTGACATGATTGTGTCAGAAAGATCGAGCACGGTGATTCTATCTGTTTTAAGGATGCTCTCCGATATTCTGGATAGATTATCCCCTATCCATTTGCTGTTGGAGAGATTTATTGATGTCAATGTTGTATTTTTGTTGAGCATATAGCATAATTTGTTCACATCTTCCCCCTTGAGATTAAATCCAGATATATTCAAGCTTTTCAGCTGGTGGGAATCGTTAAGGAATAAAGTGGATGGATTATTTATTCCAAGATTAGATGAGATATCCAAATGATCAATATCTACCCAATTTAATAATTCTGATATTAACATCAATGAGGTTTCTCCAAATTTATTCTTATTTAATCTCAATCTGTTAATCCTGAATTTTCCTTTTGTCCTCTTGAATAACAGTGTAAAATGAGAAAAGCTTTCATCTGTGATGTCATTGTTCGATAAGAAGAGATCATTCAGATAATCTCTTTCCAATATGAATCCAAATGCTTTCTCCAATCTCTCTTTACAATTGAATGATTGTTTCGAATAATCTATATTTACAATGTTTTTATTTTTCTTCAATTCATTTGACAGATCTTGCAATTTTCCTATGGGTGCTTGTGCATCTAAAAAAATTTATTTTGTATTTGTGAGTGTTTAGTGAGATAATTTTATTTTATTCCTATTTTATTAGGATAGATTAAATTGAGGATAGTAATGATTTACCTTTCAATATATATCTATTCTCTGTGCTCAAAAAATTATATTTTAATTCGTTTGACGAATGTGAAGAAGTAAGCATATTTGGTTGATGTATATCGTATTTGGAGTCAAATAAGAGATTTATAAAACCAACTAATTGAAATATATATTACAATTTTTTATTTATTTTTTCCTTTTTTCTTTTTGAAATAATAAAGAGATAGGATCCGGAAGTTTTGGGGAACTTATTTTCTTTTCTCTGAAAAAAAAGATAAATTTGTGCTCATCTTGTTAAAGATTTATAGATTAGGGATGGTTTGATGGTATTTCAATTTGTTTTTCACAATTTTTTATAAACAAAGTGGAATAAAAAGGCAAAAATTTAATATTTTTTAAATTAAATCAATGAAAGAAGAAAAATTAAATTGAAAATAAAAGGAAAAATGATCGGAACCCAATTTGAATATAGAAAAAAATTGGCATTCAAATCCAAATTACTTAAACCAATCAATTTATTTCATCCAATTTTGGTTTTTTAGAGATAGATTTATCTTTTCGTTTGGATTCAGGAGCTATATTAAGGAAAAAGAAAAAGTTTATTTGTAATGTGAATTGAATCAATCTTGTTTACCATTGGTATTTGTTTGATTATAAAATTTTTTTAATAATTCAACAGATTCTTCTGCAAAGATCCCTTCGATATAATCAAATGGCTTTGAGAATTTAGGATCTAATGGCAAATCATTTACAGATAAAACAGATCCACATCCTCCAAATCGATCATTTCTACATCCAAATACCACTTTGCCAATAAATACAAGAGATAATGCAGCAGCGCACATTATACATGGCTCACATGTTACATATAGAGTACATTCTTTGAAAATTGAAGAATCATATTTTCCACTTTTGGTTATTTTATCGATAGCAACTATCTCTACTTAAACATTAGTCTTTATAAGAATTAATTTGATATATTTGAAATACCTGCATGTTTGGTTGCCTATAAAATGATGATTTAATCTTTTGAAAAAAATTATTGGAGTTTATATTTGGCTGACATTGGACTGTATGTTCGTTTCATTATATCCACAACTTATTATTTCATCTTTAAATACTATTATACTTCCCATAGGAACTATAATATTCCAATATTATTCAAACAGTCCAAAAAATTGAATGTAAATCGAATTACCTTCACCTATATCCAAAGCAATCTTTGCTTGTTCGAGGGCTTTGATCATGAAGGATTCATCTTTTGTATATTCTTTCATCCACTAGCCTATCTAAATATAAATTTCAATTTTTTTTTTTTTAATTATTTTTATTTTAAATATTTGAGTTAAAAAAAATCATAAAGTGAGAAGCAACTGAGCCAAACAAAAAACATCAATTATTTCCCAGTCACGCGTTCAACTTGTTTAACAGCATCTTTCAATCTTATTAATAGATCCTGCAACTCTTGCAAATCGCATGTGAAAGTATAATCTTTCAATTCATTGCTATCATTCTCATATGTTTTGAAGGTTATCAACCATACTGGTCTATCCACTCTTGATACTTCTGTTGATTTTACATAATAATCCAATCTCCAATCTATATCTACGATATGTGGGAAGTGAAATGTACTTAATGACAAAATCAATCTCATTTCATCTATTTTCTCTTCATATATTTTAGATAATAGATCTAATTTGGTTTTATTCCATCTATGATCTTGTATTGTTGATCTAAAAATAAATTTATAATTTTTTATAGTGTTATATTTTGAATTTTCTTTCTCTTTTTATTTTTTACACCAATAATTCTGAATCCAATCTCTTTTTACATGCCTCCACAAGTACAGTATATAAAGCTGCATAGGCATGTTTCAATATCAATTTATCAATAGACTCAAAAACCTTGTTTTCTGAACAAATTTTTAAATACCAATTATTTGATGTATGCAAAAGATCTGATGCTCTTAAAATTTCAATTTACCTGTAATTACCTCCTCCTTTTTTTGTTTGAGTATAATTTGAACAACAGAAACAATTAATTGTTTAAATATTTCATCAGTAAAAATCTTCTCTTGAGAAAATAGATCGAGTCCTTTCTTTACATCTGTTGAAAGGTTCATATTGGATTTATGATTTGGAAGAGTTCAATTTTTTTTTATTTTTTTTTCAATCTAAAATTTTCAAAAATCAAATTTTTATCAAAGGAATATGCAATTTCTCTAAACAAGAATAAACAAATGTCACCAAACAAAAAGAAAAGGTTGTCAGCTTTTAAAAATTTTACAAAAATAATAACAGAAGCGACAAAAAAAGTTTGTTGAGGGCTTTAGTCTTCCAAATAAACATAGTCTTGAAGAGAAGAAAGTTTGTTAGTATTGTTAGCATTGTACATCAAAGTGATGTAAATGATGTTGCAGATGATGTTGAAAAAGTTGGTGGTCCAAGGCAAACCGATGGTAGAAGGGTTGACAATCAAGAAAACGCTGTAAAAAAGACTTCCACAAGTAGCGACGATACGATTCCAAGATCTTTTACGAGTCAAAAGAAGAGAAAACAGAAAAAACAGAAAGCTGGTTTTCATTCCTTGCATGTATGCATCGTACAAAAGATCTCTCGCATTCTCGTTTTTGACGTTTCTCCATACCCAAGTGGCCACGTTGAGTGTTGGGATGTTCAAAGCTGCCTTTACGATCTCTCCTCTTTTATTTCTCAAGAAGGAGAAGGATTTCCAGACGAATACCCATACTCCCATCACTAAATTGGACATGATCGCCATTCTTCTTGTATATCTCAATCCTTTTTTTGGAATAATTAATATTTATTTTTCAATTTTTCAATGAAATTTTGATGAAATATTGATATATTTTTTTTATTTATTTATTTACCCCATCTTGCATTCACTTCTTCAAATGTATTTAACTTATTATAAAGAAAATTTACGTCTCTTTGCAATCTTCTAACTTGCCTTTCCAAATTTCTATTCAATGTTAAAAAGGATTCTATTTGTTGAAATGGATTGAGAATAATTATCATATCGGTAGATATTCCATTATGTTTGTTATATATTTGCCAAAATAGTCTTTTTCAAAAATTTCTCATTTTTTTTTTTACCTGTCCTTCCAATATTATTAAGATCTGAATTGTAATTTTGATTCATATTGTTGAGATTTAATGTATGTAAACTCGCTGTCCTTGGCATCATTATAGGAGGACTGCTATTACTATTATTTTGGTTATTGTTTTCTTTTATATGATTATTTTCACTATTCCTTCTATAATGAGAAGAACGATTTGGTGAATTTGTTTTATTGACCACTTTTTGTTCTTTTTTAAATTTATTCAATTCGATTGTATCATGCACTGGGACCCATTTTCCAGTTTTATCATCATTATTTGATTTCACTAAGGATATTGATTCCATATTTAGGATCTTATTTAGTTAAAAACACTTTTTTTTTTTTATATTTTTATATTTTCTTTGTATCACTGTATTTTTTTTTATAAATTTAATATAAAAATTTAAATTAAAATAAAAATAAATAAAAAAAAAATAAAAAAAAAATTTATAAAATTTTTTAACCACACAAATATTCACCCTATAAATCAAAAATAATAAAAAGGAAATGTCTGATAAGAAAGATGAAGCAAGAAAGTATATGCAAAATTTGAAAAAGAATACAACAAATTCACCAAAAACAAGTAATAAAATAAATTATAAATAAAATTTTTAAATTGTAATATTTTTAATTTTCAATACAAGATAATATTTCTGGTTTGAATACTGAATTATGTCCATTATGTAAGAAGGATATCACTGGAAATGAGGAAAAGACTGTTGTCCAAGGAAAAGAATGGCATAGATGGTGTTTTGAGAAGACAAAAGAAACCAAAGAAGTGAAATCAAATATTGACAACACTGAACAATGTCCATTCTGTCAAAAATCAATTGTTGGAAATGAAGAGAAAACAATTGTATCTGGAAAAGAATGGCATAGATGGTGTTTTGAGAAAACTAAACAAACCAAGGAAATCAATTCCAACATCGATAACACTGAACAATGCCCATTTTGCCAAAAATCAATCGTTGGAAATGAAGAGAAAACGATCGTATCTGGAAAGGAATGGCATAGATGGTGTTTTGAAAAGACCAAACAAACCAAAGAAGTTAAATCAAATATTGATAACAC
>JAMYWO010000053.1:125038-146296 GCA_024220525.1 Cochliopodium minus | reverse complement strand
TTTTTGATCCCTTAAAGGTATCGGCTGCGATAAACCAGCAGAAAGTTTGAAATGCCCCACTTGCGTTAAATTAAATTTGAAGGCTACTTTCTTCTGTACGCAAGAATGTTTCAAAAAAAATTGGCCAATCCACAAATTGATTCATACAGGAAGTAAAAATCATCCTTTTGATCAATTTAAACAATCTATCTTTTTCCAAACAAATATTAGTGAAAATAATATATAACCTAAAATTTTAATCTTCACAATATAATAATCTGTCCAAAGAAAAATGATAAATCAATCTTCCTAATATATAACTGTAGAAGAATAGTTAATTTAGAATTTATCCATTATTACTTTCAAAATAATTATTATATTAATAAATAATAAAAATAATAAAAAATAATTGAATGTTTCTTAAAATTTTGAATATAAAATCTTTCAAACTGCATTATTTTGTTTAACAAAAATTTTATATAAGTCGTTTCTTTGAATAGGCACCCCATCTAATGATAAGCCAGTTGATGACAGATTCATTGGGTTTGAATATAGAGGAAACTTGAGAAAGGGAAAGGTCACTCCAGTAAGAGAAGTACCAAAAACTATCAAAAGGTAAAAAAAAACATTCATACTTATTATTTTTTTTTTTATTTTTTATTTTTATTATTTATTATTTATTATTTTTTTTTTTATTTTTTATTTTTATTATTTATTATTTATTATTTATTATTTATTATTTATTATTTATTTTAATATTTATTATTTTATTTTTATTATTTTTATAATTTGATTTTATTCAAGAATTTTTTACAATTATTTTTATTTTTTATTTTTATTTTTATTGTTTTTATTTTTTTTTTTTACTATTTTTATTTTTTATTTTTATTTTTATTTTTTAAAATTATTTTTACATTTTTTTAGACCAGACTACGCAACCCACAAGCAAGGAGTGTCAATGATAGAGCAGAACATGAGGAGAAGCTACTACATTAAAGTGCACAGCAAACACGAGATCGAGAAAATGAGAAAAGCCTGCCTCATTGGAAGAGAAGTTCTCGACTTAGCTGGAAAGTTTGTCAAAGTAGGAGTAACCACCGAAGAAATTGACAAGTAAAAAAAAAATTTCAAAAGGATTTATTTTTTAATTTATTAATTTATTAATTTAAAATTAAATATTTTATTTTAAAAATTTTTTAATTAGAAAATAAATTTAATCAATTAAAGTTTAATTATTATATTATTTTTATTTTTAGTTTTAATTTTTCAATTTAAAATTAAATATTTTATTTTAAAAATTTAATTTAAAAAATTTTTAACTAGAAAATAAATTTCATCAAATAAGTTTAATTATTATATTATTTTTCATTTTTTAAAGTTTTAATTTTCAAAAGTTTTTCGATTTAAATTTTTTATTTTTTAATTTTTAATTCTAAAATATTTTTTAATTAGAAAATAAATTTTATCAATTAAAGTTTAATTTTTCTTGTTATTACTTTTTAATTTTAAAAGTTTTTTCAATTTTAAAATTTTCTTTTTTTATTTTAAAATATAAAAAAAGAGTTGTTCACGAAGCATGTGTAGAAAGAGGAGTGTATCCATCTCCACTTAACTACTACACTTTCCCAAAGTCTTGCTGTACCTCCCTCAACGAAATCATCTGCCACGGAATTCCTGATGACACCGTCCTGAAGGATGGAGATATTCTTAACGTTGATGTTTCTGTTTATTACGAAGGTTTCCATGCTGATTTAAACGAAACTTTTCTTGGTAAAAAAAAAAAAAATAAATAAATTAATTTTATTTTTTTTTTAAACTTTCATTTTTAAAATTTTATTTTTTTTTTTAAACTTTCATTTTTAAACTTTTATATTTAAAAAATTTTTTTTTTTTTTTAGTTGGTAATGTTGATGAGGAAGGAAAACATTTAGTTCAAACCACTTACGAATGTCTGGAAGAAGCTATCAAAATATGCAAACCTGGTAATTTACAAATAATAAATAATTTTTCATTATTATTTATTATTTTTTTTTTAAAGGTGTTCCTTATCGTAACATTGGAGATGTCATCCAAAAACATGCTACTAAAAATAATTTGAGTGTTGTAAGAAGTTATTGTGGTCATGGTGTGGGTGAACTCTTTCACGCAGACCCAACAGTCCCTCACTATGGAAGTAAAAAAAAAAATTTTTATTTTTATTTTTTATTTTTATTTTTTATTTTTTATTCTTTTAAAAATTAGAAAATAAAGCGAAAGGTATCATGAAAGCAGGTCATATTTTCACTATTGAACCAATGATTAACGTGGGTACTTGGAAAGATGTAACTTGGCCTGACAAGTGGACTTCTTCAACTGAAGATGGAAAAAGATCCGCCCAATTCGAACACACTCTCCTTATCACTGACAACGGTTGTGAGGTCTTGACTTTAAGAAAGAATGGAACTTATATTGACAGATTTTAAATAAAAATATTGATAAATAATCTTTTTTTTTTTTTGACAAATTAGAATTTTAATCTAAAACAAAGTTTAACAAACATATTTAGAAAAATATTTTTTTCTTTCTTTCTTTTTAAAGATTTCTTTCTCTCAAAATATTGACTATTTCTCTGTAAACATTTCTGTGTTCCTATTATTAAAGAAAAAGAAAAATTTTTAAGAAAATAAACATTGAACAAATAAAAAAAGTTTTCTTACAAAATTTCTTCCCCATCCAATCATGTCAGCATGATCTGCATCCAATTTTCTAACAAAATTTCCCCACTTGGAAGAACTTAACGGAACAAGACCATCATTCTCTCCTAAAAACAAAAAAAATGATTTAAATAAAAAACAGAAAAAAAAAAAAAAAAAAAAATTTTTTACCTTCTCTTTTGTTTATGATAGAATGTGGTACCCACAAGAGAAGATTTGAAAGATCCATTTTCCTTTAATAAATAAAAAACAAAAAATAAAAATAAACAAAAAAATATTAACAAAAATTAAAAATATTAAAATTAAAACAATTAAAATAATTAAAATAAATAATAAAAATAAATAAAATGTCAAATATTAAAATTAAAACAAAATTTTTTAACCTTGACCCTCCATAAGACATGTAATAGACATCAGGATGATTGGGAGTTTGAGGGTTGAAAACGTTTTTCATGTACGCAGAAGTCATGCAGTAGGCCGCATCCATTTCGAAGGGGAGAATCTCGGAGATCTTAGGCAAGTTCCACACTTTGTTGTTCTCGTCTATCCAAAAGTCTGCCCAACTTGTTCCATGATGAGGAGCTTATAAAAAAAATGAAAAAATTAAATTTGAATAACAAATAGATTAAAAAAATAAAATAAAATGAAATATAATAAAATCTTATAAATAAAAAAAGTAAAAAACAAATAAAAATAATAAATAAATTAAAATAATAAATATATTAAAATAAAATAAATAAAAATTATAAAATAAATAAATAAAAATTATAAAATAAAATAAATAAAATAAATAAAATAAATAAAATAAATAAAATAAATAAAATAAATAAAATAAATAAAATAANTTTGATAGGGAGTATGCTTAGATTCGATACCATATCTAATCTCATCAGAATATGTAGAAGGAGAAAATTTATCGTCATATTTGAAGAAAGGAGAAAAAGTGATCTCCTTCTCGTTAAAGATGAAGATATGCAAACAGATTGTATTTGGGATGAATTGGTTGCATAACAGCAATATAATCTTTTATAATTTGGATACCACCACGATAATCATCGATAAGAACAATAATGTCAAATTGACAGATTATGGCTTTTATGAGGCCAAGAAAAGATTGAGGAATACTCATTTGCAAGATTTCAATTTCAATTATTTGGCACCTGAAATCTTGATGAAGCAAAATTTCAATAATAAATGTGATGTCTACAGGTATAATTTTTTTTTAAAAAAAAAACTTTTGACATTAATTTAAAATCAAACAATCAACATTTTTTTATTTGTTTCTTTTTCTAAACCCAATTTAAAATTATATTTATTTTTTAATTAAACTTATTTTGAACGTTTTATTTTTAACATTTTATTTTATACTTTCATTAAATTTTAATAGCAGATTGATTATTTTTATTTTCAATATTTCTCGTTCTTATTAGAGGATTGATTGTTTTTGTTGATTTATTTTTTATTCAAGCAAACACATTATTTTACATTTTTAAAATTTTTATGAAAATTCCTTCTTGCAGTTTTGCGATTATAGTATGGGAAATACTCACGTTAAAAATCGCATACGAGGGATTATCAATCACAGAGCTCCTAGACGACGTTTGCAACGACAATCGCAGACCATCCATCCCGGAAAGTTGTCCCAAACTCCTCAAAGAACTCCTCAAGAAGTGTTGGGACTCCAACCCTGAGGAGAGACCTTCCTTCACTTTGTTGATGAAGGAGAAGAGCTTTGAACACATTTGCGCAACTTATTTGTTGGGGTTTGATAAGAATGCTTTGGGCTTTTGGACCAACAATTTTTTGGAGATTGATGGTGTAAGAATTTTATGTATTTTATTCATTTTTTATTATCTATATTTTTCATTTTTCATTTATTTTTTTATCTATTATTTTTTTATTTTTATCTATTTTTATTATTTTTTTATTCTATCCATATTTCAGTTTTTATTTTTACTTTTTATTTTATTCTTTTATTTTTATTAATTTTTTTTTTCTTCATAATATTTTTGAACAACCATTTGCTTAATCTTATTTTTTTATTTTTTTATTTTTTATTTTATTTTTATTTTTATTTTTATCTATATCTTTATTTCAGATTATTTTGATTTTTGATTTTTTTTTCATTCATATTTTTATATTTAATTCTTAGGTACCTCTTGACGTTCTAAGCAATAAATTTTGAAGTAGAAGGCTTAAAATATGAGAAAAACAACCCTCAGTGTATTTGCTTCGAGAACTTATTGACCCCAACGACTCCAAAATCATTTCCATCGAAGATTTCTCCACTTTTG
This sequence comes from Cochliopodium minus, assembly GCA_024220525.1. Classification (NCBI taxonomy): domain Eukaryota; phylum Discosea; order Himatismenida; family Cochliopodiidae; genus Cochliopodium; species Cochliopodium minus. The sequence continues at coordinate 141,330 of JAMYWO010000053.1, read as the reverse complement.
TAAGGTGGTTCGGTCCAATGAAGGAAATAGCGTTTTGGTTAATAAAATGATGAAAATTGCATCAATCACGTAATAATTTTTATCATTTTTTTTTACATTTTTGAAATTTTTTATTTTTATTTGAAATCAAGTAAAAATCATTTTTATTTTTTTATATTTTTTATAATTTTTGAAATATTTTTATTATTTTTACAAAATTTTTATTTTTATTTTTTTCAATCGAATTTAATATCATTTTGTTTGAAAATTTTTATTTATTTTTTTTTTTTTAATATTTTATTTACAATTAAATTTTTATTTATTTTTCATTTAATTTTTGATTTTATTTTATTAATATTTTTATTTTTATTTTTAATTTTTATTTTTGATAAAGCGGCTTTTATGGTAATTTCTCCGTACAAGAAGCAGAAAAGGCTCTTGCCAACCAAAAGCAGGAACATGGGTCCTTCGTTTCAGCTCTTCCCTGGAAGCTACACTGTCACTTGTATCGACAAAAAAATGTTGCTAATCATTACCGTATAATTTACACAGAAGGTAAAAATTAAATGAAATATTTTTTTATTTTTAATTATTTTTATTTTTATTTTTTATTTTTTTTTATTTTATATTTTTTATTTTTATTTTTTTATTTTTTATTTTTTTTTTTTTGTTAGGTGTTGGTTATAAGGTTCAAGGTGGAAGACCTTGTGAGAGTTTGGATTTGTTAATTAAACAGGAAGCTAAGAAGATGGGTCTCAAAGATCCTTTGAAAGATAGCAAATTCTATTATATTTTAAATAAATAAAAAAATTTTTTGGTTTTTTTTTTTAAAATAGTTTTTTTCTGAAAATTATACAAAAAATTTTTGGTTTTGTTTTTTGAAAATAAAATAAAATAATAAAATTAAAAAAAAAAAATAAATAAATAAAAAAAATGGATTTCTTTTTGGAAGAAGAGGATCATAATATTGATGTTGTTGATGATGAGAATGTAAAAGATGATATAGAGATGGGTAGTGAAGATTTTGTTGATAATTTCTTCAAATTATACTGTTGGAAGCCTAAACAGAAAAAAAAAAAGATAATCCCCAAAATAACAGAGAAACAAAAAAATATAATAAAGATAGCAGATTTATGTATCCTCTTCCAAGAATTTTCAAGGTAAAAAATAATTCCTCAAATAAAAAAAAATATTTCATAAATTAATGAAAAATAAAAATCCAATAGGAAGTGTATGAATTGGCCTATTCAAAAATTAGGTGAGATTAATAATTCAGAAATATTTATAATTTCATATCAAATATACTTGTAAAAAGGAACATTCGTGAATAAGTCAAATTCTTACAAATTTGAGAGTGAACTCTTTGATTTTCCTCAAGCAAAAAAAGTGAAAATAGATGCAGAGGTAATAGCATTGCTTTTTGAAAACGAAGGAAATTTGATATTGGCAGGAGGATCGATTGTGGACATTTTGAGAGGTAGTTTCTATCATTTAAAAGGTAAAAAATAAAAAATGAAAAAAAAATGAAAGAATGTCAGACTCTTTAGTTTTACAACTTAAAAATTTATGATTAATAAACTAACAAACGATGTAATAAATTTTTTGTACATTTAACCGAAAGGTTTTGAATTAAAAAATAAAATAAAAATAAAAAAATAAATAATTTGATAAAATATTAAATTATTAAAATGTTAAAATTATTTTTAAACAAGAAAACTAGAGATATAAACTTTAAAGAACTTTAAAAAATAAAAAAAATATTTTTAAATAATAAGAAAAAAAACCTCCTGATTTAATTTTTTAAAATCAAAGATTATGATATGTTTTGTATTGGGAAAAGACCCAAATTCAAATCAGAAAAATACATTGAAACAAGCAAAAGTATCTCCACCTTAACAAATCCAATCATACAGATAGTAAAAAGGATCTACGACAGCCCCGAACAAGTGATAGGAGGATTCGACCTCGACTCCTCAAGATTCTACATGAATTCAAACCTAGAAGTGTTCACAACAACAGGAGGCTTGGCTTCATTTTTCCACAAAATAAATGCAATCAATTTTTGTGCGTACAGCTCCTCTTTTCCGCGTAGAATCAGAAAATACAAACAAAAAGGATTTCTCCCCATTTATTCCAACAAAGCTTACGAAGAGAGGGATACTTGTGAATTTTCAAAAAAATTTTACCCGCCTCTAGTTTTTCTTTATGCTCATTTCGATGATTATTCCGTCAAACTTAGCACCAGCGCCTACTTTTCTTTCGACGAGAAAATCAAGTTTTTGAATTTCTCCAGTTTAGTGAGACAGCAGGTCGATCATTTTTGCATCGCCAACGGAAAGATCTTCCCCAAACAAGATTTCCTCGATTTAGCTCTCGAAATGAGAGAAAGAGAAAAAGACATCAACATTTTACACCTCACCAAGTATTATGTCATTTCTGGTCATATTTTTCCTAAAACTGAAAATGCTGTCTCTTTTTCTAATTTGGGAATCAATCATCCTGTTAAACCTAAATTGTTGGCCGAGTTTGTTTATCAGTTGAGAGTGAAGAACATCGAAGCTTATTACAATGAGTACGCTTCTATTGTTGACAGATACCGTATTTCTAATCCTGGTGGCCAACACACTTCTTCTTTTCATCCTCTTGAGTTTAAAACTCTTTCTGAGCTTGTTTCTTTCAAACAAAAGATATTTAAAGAAAAATACATTCCTCATGATTTTTCAACACCTGGTACTTTAACTTTTTTAATCAATTTTTTTAATTTTGTTTTATTAATTTTTTAAAAATAATTTTTTATTTTATTAATTTTTTATTTTTATTAAAAACTGACGTTTTATTTTTTAATTTTAAATAATTTTTTTATTTTTATTTTTTTGTTAATTTTTTTAATTTGAAATAATTTATTTAAAAAATAGATGTGATGTATTGGTTGCTTTCTTCAAAATTTATGAAAATACCAAAGCCAATCATGTATATGGTTGCAACTTTTCTTTGTTCCTCCAAGTTGTTGGATTATTGCTCTGGAAATTTCAAGAAAAAAAAGCCAAACGAACAGATTGTCGAAAATAGGAAGAGAAAAGGATTTTTCAACTCGGATGATAGTGAATCAGAATTATTTAATTAGAATTTTAATTAAAAAAAAAAAATTTTCCTAGATAAATAAATTGTTTTTTCACATTAAAAATATTTTGAATCAAAAAAAAATAAATATTATCAAATAAAATCAAAAACAAAAAAAAAGAAAAAAAAGAATGGAAGACGATTATTGTGACGATGAAGATATCAATGTGGTTGAATTAGAAGCTAAATCAAGATTAATAAAAAATGATGAGGATAATGAGTTCATTGATGAAGGAGATGATGATGATGATGAGTATGGAAAGGATTTGATAAAGATAGGTAGTGAACATTTTGTTGAGAATTTCTTGAAATTGTACTGTGGAAAGCCCAAAGTAAATTATCGATTATCAAGGAAAAAGAGAGGACCAAATGATCAACACATTGAGAGGGTAAAGATAGCTGATATGTGCATTCTCGTCCAAGAATTTTCAAGGTAAAAAAAAATAAATTAAATTTGTCAGTTATATACTCAAAAAAAAAACATAATTGAATTAGAAAATGTATGAATTGGCCAATACAAAGATTGGGTAAAATAACAAATTATTTTTTTGCTTTTTTAAGATTAAAAAATTCATAATTTTGTTAACTGATTTAGGAAAATTTGTCAATGATGGGAATGTTTTCAATTTTCAAAGCTCTCTCTTTAATTTCGAAAAGGCCAATGGAGCCACGATAGATGCTGAAGTATTACAATTACTCTATGAAAACGAAGGGAATTTGATTTTGGCGGGAGGATCAATTGTGGATTTATTGAAAGGAAGATCTGCATGGATAAAGGGTAATAATTTAAAAGGGACAAGTGATTATAGAAGCTAAATATTTTATACTTTTAAATAATTTTTTGCAATCAAATTATTTCTTTGATTTGAATGGATAAATCTCATTTGAGTTGGAGAATGAGATATATCTCTTTGATTATTGGAGAATGAATTTCAATATATTTGAGAATTTTTTCGTGAGAATTTAATCTGCATATGATTTGATCGATTTATAATCTCAACATAAGATACTTCAAATAATCATATTATCATTAGTATATGTTGATTAATATTGATCCAATTAACAATCATTTTTACCAACAAATTTTCATTTGGGAAATCCGATTAATTTAATTTTAATTTTTAACAAAGATTATGATCTATTTTGTATTGGCAAAAGACCCTCTTTCAAATTCGAAGACAAAAGCATAGAAACGAGCAAAAGCATCACCACACTAACAAAACCAGTGCTCCAAATAGTAAAAAGGATCTACGACAGCCCCGAACAAGTGATAGGAGGATTCGACCTCGACTCCTCAAGATTCTACATGAATTCAAACCTAGAAGTGTTCACAACAACAGGAGGGTTAGCATCCATCTTGTACGGAATCAACGCAATCAACTTTTGTGCGTACAGCTCCTCTTTTTCTTACAGAATTAAAAAGTATTGTATGAAAGGTTTCGTCCCCATTCACTCCAACAAAGCTTATGAATCCAAAATCGATGGTCGAATGTATCAGCGCAAAAAATTGAACCAGTATCACGTCCCGAAAGGAAATTCCAGCGCCTTTTTCGATGATTATTCCATCAAGCTTGGCAAGAACATGTATTTTGCTTTGGACCAGAAAATCAAGTTTTTGAACTTTTCTTGTTTTATGAGGAGACAAGTCGACTGCTTCAGCATCGCCAACGGAAAGATCTTCCCCAAACAAGATTTCCTCGACATGGCTCTCAAAATGAAGAAAAAAGACCTAACAAGATACAATCTCATCAATCATTACTCTACCAATGATCGTACTTTCCCCAAAACTGATAATGCTCTCACTTTTTCAAAGTTCGAAATTAACGATCCTGTTAGACCTAAATTGTTGGCCGAGTTTGTTTATCAGTTGAGAGTGAAGAACATCGAAGCTTATTACAATGAGTACGCTTCTATTGTTGACAGATACCGTATTTCTAATCCTGGTGGCCAACACACTTCTTCTTTTCATCCTCTTGAGTTTAAAACTCTTTCTGAGCTTGTTTCTTTCAAAGAAAAGATTTTCAAGCACAAGTACATCCCTCATGATTTTTCAACACCTGGTAGTTTAACTTTTTTAATCAATTTTTTTATATTTGTTTTTTTTATTTTTTAAAAATAATTTTTTATTTTATTAATTTTTTATTTTTATTATTCCTTATTTTTTATTTTAATTTGAAATATTTTCGTTTTATTCAATTTTTTATTTTATTATCATTTATTTTAATTTGAAATAATTTTTTTGATATAAATTTTTATTTTTTTGTTTATTATGTTTATTATTGATTTTAAAAGATGTGATGTATTGGTTACTTTGTTCAAAGGTTTTGAAATTAACAAAGCCAATTATGTACATGGTCGCAACTTTTCTTTGCTCCTCCAAGTTGTTGGATAGTTGTTCTAAATATTTTGGCACTGTAGACATCGAATCAATAAATGCAAACTCCAATAAGAAAAAAAGAAAGGCAACCACCTCTTTTAATGAATACTGAAAATTTGAAATTTAATTATTTTAATATAAAAGATTTAATATTTGATTAAATTCGTTCGTGACAAAGATATTTAATTGACATCCTTTTCTTAAAAAGAGAATTATGAAACGTGACCTAATTATGTAGTCNTGGTGAAAAAGGAATTATCGAAAAAGATATTTTGAAAGCAATTCAACTTTATGAAAAAGCAATTCAATTAAACAATTCAAATTCAATGTATAATCTTGCATTAATTTATCAATATGGAGAAGAAGGAATTGTTGAAAAAAATACCTTCAAAGCAATTCAACTTTTCATAATGTCTTCAGAATGGGAAAAAAGAATTAAGAAGAATTGACAGAAAATTAAAAAAAAATCTTGAAATTATTTCTTATTAATACTTTTATTGATTAATTAAAAACCATTATTTTAAAACAAGAATTTATTTAAAAGAATCTAAGATGTTTTGAATGAGGTTATGTTTTCTTCCTTTAAAATCAAGCTGATTTTCCTTACAATAAGTTCTCAAATCATTCGCATAAATCTCATCCAACTCCTTGGCAGAAATACCTGGCTTGATATCAGAGATTTTGAGGAAACATTTCTTGTTTGATTTCTTTGGGGCTGCGTTTTCTTTGTCCTCATCCTCTTCTACAACTTTCTTTTTGGAGGTAGTTTCTTTTTTGTTGACTGCGGAGGATTTTTGAGAGGTAGTTTTTGATTTGGAGGAAGTTTCTTTTTTTTGTGAAGTCACTTTTTCTTCACTGTCACTCTCTTCATTACTTTCTTCTTCACTTTCTAAAATTTTTTTTTAAAAAATTAAATTATTATTTTAAAAAAATTGAAAAAGTTTTTTTTTATTTACCTTGTTTTTTAGAAGTTTTTTTGGTGATAACTTTTTTCTTTTCTTCAACTTTTTTTGGAGCTTCTTTCTTTGTTGCAACTTTCTTGGTGACCTTCTCTTCTACTTCTTCAGAAGAAGATTCTTCATCACTTTCACTCTCCATTTTCTTAGAGGAAGTTTTTTTGGCAGTGGAAGAAGGTTTAACTTCCTCTTTCTTTGATTTGGTTGTTGTGGTAGATTTCTTTGGAGGTTCAACTTTCTTTGAAGTGGTGCTTTTAGCTGTTGTTTTTTTGGCTGGTTTTTCTTCTTCACTCTCTACACTTTGGTAGCTTTCTTCATCACTTTCTTCATCACTCTCTTCTTTCTTTGATGTTTTTTTAGTGGTAACTTTTTTCTCAGTCTCTTTTTTGGTTTTTTGTGGAGCGGAAGTTTTGGAAGAGGAGGAGGAAGTTTTCTTTTCTTCTTTTTCTTTTTCTTTTTCTACTGTCTTCTTTGTTGTTGCTGTTTGATTTGATGATGGCTTCTCTACTGTATTTTTTGTTGATGTGGTTTTATTTGGGAGATTGCTTTTAGAAGATTTCTTGACAGGTTTTTCTTCAGAGACGCTATCTTCCTCCATCTCTTCTTCCTCTTCCTCTTCAACATTGACCACGATCATCTTGCTGGATGATTTCTTTTTTGAAGATTTCTCTTCCTTCTTTTCTTCTTCCTCGTCTTCCATCGCTTCTTCTTCCTTTTGTTTTTGTTGATTCTTTTCATTCTTTTTTGGTGAGATTTTTTTTTCTTCAGGTTCATCTGTTTCGATCACTCTTTTGGATTTGGATGGTGATTTCTCTGTTGTCACTTCGAGATGAGTGTTGTCCATTTTCTCTGCAATTGTTTCTATTTCTTCAGAATCCAAATGGAAAATATGGTTGATTATATCTTCAATCATATCAAATGAATCTATATTCAAAAAAGAATAAGCAAAAATATAAAAATATTTCAGTTTAAATTATTTTAAGTGAATAAATTTTTTATAATATAAAGAATAAATTAAAGTTTAAAGAGATACCTTTGATGTTTTTCATTTTCAAATTCTTTGCATACAATTTCAAGGATTCCAATGTGAGTGAATTGAAGAATTCCTCTACACCTCTCAAAAATACTTCCCTGAGGATGGTGACGTGCAAGATGGACATCTTCAACATCAGATCCTGATCGCTATTGAGATCCAACATGAGATGCTCGCAGATCTTGAAAAGAGCCTCATCCCTCAATGAAGAATAGAACAACGAGACATCCTTTTTAATTTTCTCACATAAATTAGCACGTGATTTTTTTTTATCCTTCAAAATGTTCATCTCACAAGATTCCAAGCATAATCTCAAGAGATTCTCATCTATTTCTTCCACGAATGTATCTATTCCTATTCCCATACATAGCCCGATTATTTGTTCTATCATTTCTTCTTTTGTTGTCTTTACTTCGCATTCCACTTGCTTCAACGATTTTGCCAATAGACTCTCAGGGATACTCTGCAATGCATTCTCTAATTCATACAAATCCACCAATTTTAATTCTTTGTTCATTCTTTTCTTTTATAAATAGCGATTGCTTCAGAAATTTTTTAATTACCTTTTTTTTTTTTAAAATATATAAATTAACCATCATTATTATATTTTTTAATATTTGGGCGGTAAAATTAAAAAAAAAACTGAAAAAAAGCAAAAAATTTAAATTGGAATTATGTATTTTTTTGAAAATACAAATGATTGAATGAATGAATACAAAAGTGGAAGAATCATCATAACAAAAAAGGAAATATTGAAGCTTTTAAAGAATGCTGTTCAATTATATTATACATTAAAAGTGATTAAACATACTTTCACGCTATACTATCAGATTTAATTGGTTTAAAAATTACAAGTGAAATATAAATTAAAAAAAAAAAAAAAATGGAAGAAGATTTTCAATCATTGTTGAATAATTTCTACAAAAATAATGATCTGAACAAAAAGGGAGAATTGGGGATAAAAAAATACAGACCAACAAAAGGAGCAGAATCATTTTTCAAAAAATTTGGGATATTGGGAAAGAATGCGACAGAAGGACACAAAGAAATAGATTTCGAAGATAGGTATGGATTATTCAATAAGAAGAAAGAAGAAGTAGATGAGTTTTATGATCCATATCAAGTAGTAGAAGAGATGATAGAAAAACATGCACATGAAACAGAAGGAGATGTCAGTACGTTGTATGATGAGAATGGAGAAATGACAGTCAAGCCTGTCTTCCAGGATCCTGTCGAATATATCAACAAATTGGAGGTCCCTCAGGAGAATTTCCTCTTCACCAATCTCGATCATAATGCCATCTCTTCCAAGAGGGGATTAGAATCTCAGTTTTATAAAAAGATCAAATATCTCCTCATCACTGATGAAGATTTCGAAGAAAAATTAGAGGTATATAAAAAAAACAAGTATAGGATATATGGCAATTATATAGAAGGGATATTTTTGATTTTAATATATCCTTTTATAGCTATGAATAATTGAGTAATAACTTGATAAGAATATTTAAAATTTTTTTTGTTCAACAAAAATATTTGGTATATCACATCATTACAAATGGATTCATTGAATTACAATCATATAAGTATCTTGATATATAAATTAAAATCCTTATCTCAACCAAAATATAGCTCTCATTTAAATTCTTATTGAAATCTATCCAATTTATCTCACAATATATCATTTTTATTTCATTCCAAATCTGAGTATCATTAAGAATATCCATTACATTCCAAAATATAATTCTCCGCTAACAAAAAAAAAAAGCTCTTGTTTAAAATTTTAATTAATTTTCGTTAAAATTCACAGGCGAAAAAAAAAGAGATGGGACAAAAAGAAGATGTGAACCCTTTGGACAACGTGAATGACTTGGACTTGGACCAAAACGACATGGACATCGACAAATACCAAAAGATGATCACCGATTTGAGAAACCCTGAAGGTGGGCTTATGTTTGTCTTCATTGGTTCTTGTTGGTTGGGTAATTTATAAATATTTTTAATTTTGATATTTTTTTTATTTTTTATTTATGTTTTTATTTTTTCTTTTTATTTTTTATAATTTTTCTTCAATTTTTATTTTTTTATTAATTATTTTTATTGTTTTAATATTTTATTTTTTTTGTCTTTTTTCAATTCGTTTATTTATTTTTTATTCAAAAAAAAAAAAGGAGGGGCTATCAGTGGTCTATATTCTGGTTTCGCAAAGTCTTTTCTCAGAACTCCCAAAAGAGGTCTTGACAGATTCATCGATTGTTATGAATTTTCAAAAGTAAAAAAAAAAATAATGTGTTTTATTATTTTTAATTTATTTTTTGTTTTTATTATTTAAATTATTTTTATTATTTTTAATTTATTTTTATTTTCATTTTATTTAAATTTTTTTTTACTTAGCCTATCGTAGAAAGAAGAGCAAACATGTCTTTGCGTGTGGCAGCTGCCATTGGTGTTACTCAGCTCTCCTTGGGTTTCGCTTATGGGACTACTGATGAATATGTTCGTATCGCCGGTTTGGCCATGGGTAACTACTTAAACAAAAAAAAAAATGATAAAAATGATGAAAATAAAAAATTAAAAATAAAATTAAAAATAAGAATTTAAAATATAAAAAATAAATTAATTAATAAAATAATAAAAATATAAAAAATTAAAGTAATAAAATAAAATATGGATTATATTAAGTAAAAAAAATAAAAAATTTCTTTTCAAAAATAAAAAATTTCTTTCCAAAAATAATTAATTTTTTTTTTATTTTAGGATTTTTATATTATTATAAACAATACAACCCAGTTTTGATAAACAAGTTGAATTATCTGGGTCTTTTCGCGTTGTTCTCGGGAGCGATAATCGGCATGCACGAACTCAGAAGAACTTTCAACGGTTACTACGGTGCTTCTCCCCTCGCCACCTTCACACACTGGACCAGTCATAACCCTTTCTTCAGATACTTGCTTGACGTCAAACTGGGAATCACTGATTACTTTTTTCCTGGTAAAAATTAATTTATATTTTTATTTTTTTATTTTTTTTTATTTATTTATTTTTGTTTTTTATTTTTTTATTTTTTATTTTTCATTTTTTTATTTTTTATTTTTTATTTTTTATTTTTTGATTCATTTTATTTGTTGTTTCTCCATTTAGGTTTCTATGGTATTCATACTAAAGAGATTGATGAATTATTTGTTCCGAAGAATCAACCAGACAGAAAACAATTTAAATCTGATCTCTTCAATAAAGAGAAAAACACCTTCTCTAAAGATTCTTTTGCAACCAACAAAGAAAAAATCTTTTAACAACAACAAAAAAGGGAGCTCAATAAATTTATTTATAAAACCAAAAAAAAAAAACAAAAAAAAACAAAAAAAAATATTTTAAATGATTTTCCTTTTTTAAACTCAAAAAAGATGAAGATAAACCAAAACAAAAAAAATACAAATTTTAATCTTCCAAAAAATGAGAAGGTCTGTAATTTACAGGAATTTCCTTTTTTACTGCACAATAAGAAATAAGGAAACCAAGAATGATGAAACCAACACACATTGCTATGACGAGGCCAGCTACCACTCCATAATCGTAAGCTCCATTCAATCCAACACAATCTGGTTGTTTGATCTCTGCGAAAGTTGTTGGGGGTGTGGGAATCTGAGTTGTTGGGTTTGCAGAGCCGATCACACTGAAAAAAAAAAAATTTAAAAAAAAAATAATGAAAGAATTTAAAAAAAAATAACAAACAAAAAAAATGAAATTAAAAAATGAAATTAAAAAATAAAAAAAAAAAATAAAAAAAAAAAATAAAGAGAATTTTTACCATTGAGCAATTATTTTGCCAGATTTACCACTTGGTTGTGTACAACCATCATCAAAACCACTATAAATAGCTACGCTTCTCCCTAAAACATTATTTGTTCTTGACAAACTAAAAAAATAAATAAAAATCAGTTTAAAAAAATAAAAAAAAATAAAAAAATTCAATTTAGAAAATTAAAAATTAAAAAACTTTTTTTTACCCGAAATTATTTAATGTTTGGCGATACCAGAAAACACCGTCTGGAGTAGAATAAACAATGTTTCCCAAATCTCCCAAGTGGCGTTTTTTAGTGGGAGGACTTGCATGTTTTTCTTTCAAAGGGTTGTAATGGACACCAGTAGATGATCCATCTTTTAAAAAAATAAAAATAAAAATATAAAAAAAATAAAAAATAAAAAATAAAAAATAAAAAATAAAAAATAAAAAATAAAAAATAAAAAATAAAAAATAAAAAATAAAATAAAATTATTCATAATTACCATTCAATGAAATATCTCCAAATGTGTTTATAGAGAAACCACTTCCGTTTCCCGTGGAAAGTCCAGATACACGAGCGGTCACTTGAACTTTCCCATTTGTTTGTTCAAACCAAATTGTTCTATAAATATTAAAATAAAAATAAAAAAATGTAAAATAATTTTTTTAAAAAAAAAATGTTAAAAAAATAAAAAATTTTTAAATTTAAAATCAATTATTTCTTATTTTATTACCCGCTAATGTTGGAGTTTGTGGTTGGTTGGAGGACGCATACAGCTTTTGTGACTGTTGTGTCATTAACCACTGCCAAGTTGCTAGTCTTGGAAAGAAGAGATGGATTTGCGATTCCTATCACACTTTTGATCAAAAAAATAAAAATAAAAATAAAAATATGAAAAAATAAATTATAAAAATTACAAAAAAAATTAATTCAAACTAATCTGAACAAAATAAAAAAATAAAATAAAATAAAAATAAAAAAAATGGATGAAATAAAAAATTTATTTGAACTAAAACTTTGAAAATATTTTTTTTTTAACAAAATTTTACCATTGTGCCAATCTGCTTCCTGCATCACCTGTGGGTTGAGTAACACAATCATCTTTAAAAAAAAAAAAATTATTTTGAAAAAGGTTCAAAGAAAAATATTCAAATTTTTCATTTATTTCTTTTTAAAGAAACCTCTTGCTCTGTGGAGAATTACTGCTCTTCCTATTATACTGTTTTCCCCGAACATGATAGGAAATTTTTGAAGGCCCTCAGAACTTATTATGGAACCTATCAAATTTCAAAAGGAAATGTGATTATTAAATAATTTTAAAATTTTAAATTCTATTAGTTTTATTGTTTGGGATAAGCATCAGAAGTTCTTATTCTTCAAAATTATTTTAATTTAAATCATACCTTGTGAATTTACAAACCAATTTCCCATATCTCCTGCATGTCTATTGTTTGATGGTGGGCACCCATGATTTGGAGAACCTTTTTGAAGTAATTAAATCAAAATTCGGAGTAATTTTAGTATAAATTGAGAGAAATAAGAAAGGAGATTTAAAGTAAAAATTTCAGTGAAATTTTATTGGAAAATTATATCTTACCAATACCTATAAAATGACCTCCAGTCGATGTTCCATCAAGAGATGTTATATCTCCTGTTTTAATATTAAATAAATAAGTTTAAAAAATAAAGATATAGATTATAAATAAGAGATGGTACCATATTGATGGATATGCATTCCATGATTGGAAGAAATGTTTTGGGTAACACCTGAAATATTCACAAGAATGAGGATATTGTTTTCCTGATCTGCTTGAAAGATGATTTGACCTTTGATGGTGGGGTCTTGATTGGTTCCCTTCAAGTTACATACACCTATTGGGATCTGGGTATTGATATAATTAAATAGGAAGGTGAAAATAAATAGATAGAAGAACAATTTCTTCATTTTAAGATTTATTTCAATTTTTTTATTTTTTAAAATTTAAAATTTGGTTACAAATGAAACACTCTTATATGATTGAATCATTTCTTGGGTATCTCAAGATAAGACATGATTGTTGATTTTTTTTGTTATTTAAAGAGTTTAAAAGTTATCAAATTAAAAAATAAAAATAAAATAAAAATAATAATAATAATAGGTGGAACAACTTATCAAAAGAAAGAAAAAGAATAAAAAAGTTTGTTTTTTTTATTAAAATAATTTAAGGTTTTTTTTTTGTTTTTTGATTTAAGAACAAAAAAAAGGAATTGAAAAAGTTTTCAAAAAATAGAAAAAATATTTTTTTTGTTTTAAAAAAAATGATAGAGATGGAAAGGGACGAGTGATAACAAGAAGTAGCCGAAGCATGGGCAGCAGATTAATAGTACTTCTTCCAGAACATGTAGACGATAGGGAAAAGCAAGAATTCCTGGATAAACAAAGGAATAGAAGAAACCCAGTAATGAACATTCCAAGAATATTGAAGACGAAAGAGAACCTAATAAAAAAATAAAATTAAATGTCAATTATAAGTTTAAAAAAAAATTTTAATAAAAAGAAAAGATAAAAAAAAAAATTTCTTCAAAAATAAAAACAATGTAACATTTAAATTAAAAAATTAAAAAAAATATTAAAATAAAAAATTAGTAAAAAATTTTTTTTTTACCAATAATTGAAAGACAATGATTGGACCAAACATGAAAATAAAGAAAATGGCCATCGAAAGTCCACTGTATAGAACGTTACAACAACCTTGTCTCTTTTGGAAGATAGAGTCCTTCAAGACGTTCATCCAAGTGAGCAAGAAAACGAAGCAGACGATGATGTAGAGGAACCAGCTGGGAGAGGTAATAACCCACCAACTCCAGTCTAACACTCCATCGAGTTTTAGGCAAGAAAGCAAAATGATGATTTCGATTGGGATGAGAAACAACAAAAAGATCCATCTGCCTGATTTTTTAAAATGAGGTACTCCACAACCACAAAAAGTAACCTTTACAAAGAAAAAAATTAGATAAATGGAATTTATTAATGTTTTGCTTTAAAAATTATAAATTTATCTTTTTATCTTGTTTTAAATTGGGGAAAAAAAAAAATTTGCCTGAATCAAACACGAGAAGAATATAATTAAAGGTATCGCAGCGTAAGTCCTATTTTAAAATAGTTAACATTATTTTTTCAATTTTGTTTAATAAAAAACAAGATACCAATGAGCCATGAAATCAGATACTTTCCATTCCGAAAGTCGAGACCAAACCATGATGAAAAAGACGAAAAGAATAGAAGCCAGAATGAAGAGATGTATCCTGGCGGGGTATTTCTTACGATGGTGATGTGCGAAACAATAGATGAAGCCTCCTTGTCGCGTCAGTTTCGGGTTGTACCTCGTCGCGCCATGTTTCATCATCGCCATCCTGTCTGGAATCACAGAAAAAATCCTCACCAACATCATGATGAAAGAGATGAAGGCTGGGAGAAATACAAAGAACCAAGATGCTTTGAAAATTTCGTCTAATTTCAAAGGAACTATGTTCAAATAAAAAGTTTGTAAGAAAATGGTGAAATGAATTAATTATAATTCGGTTGATTTGGTTGGATCTATTGATGAAATGAGGTATATTTCAAAGAAAGTAATATATTAAATGTATTTAAGAGATATTTTTGGAATTAATGAAATTTGATCTATTTGTTTTAAATATTACCTAAGATAGAAAACAATATAAATAGGATATATCCAATCAGATCAACGATTGGATTATGTAATGTATAGTGCCAGCACAATATCTTTTGTCTTTGTTTTTTGGTCAAAAATTCTAAACCAACATCTTTGAAATATTCTGTGAAATCCTCCTTACTGTTGAATTGGATCAATCTCTTCCAATATTCGTACTTATAATGAGCGAAATCTGTATCTAATTCTAAATAATCTCTATTGTATAATCTCTTCCATCTATTTAAAAGATATATTGAGTTGGTTTGTCAATAAACAAAATCTTATTTAATATTATGGAGAATTGATGAATATTTTTTCAAAAAGAGTATTTGGAGTATTATAAAAGTAAAAGTTTATATTTCCAAATAAATTAATATTTTTTAATTTAACAAAGTGATTTGATCTTCAATTGAATAAAAGAATGGATATGAAGAAAATAATCGATATGATGAAGAATAAAATGTTATTAATTTTATTTTTCTTAAATAAAGGGAATATAATTGGATATTAAGATATATTTTCTTTTTTTTTTTACATTACATCATCTGAAGCTAATTCTTTCCATCTCTTATTTACAGATGATATCCTTCCCAAATCTTCAACATCAAAATGAGAGAAGATCTTGAGCATTATTTCATTATGGAGAACAGATGTGGGATCATCTTCTTCATTTATCTCGATTATATAGAAATCTCCAAAGGTATTATGATTTTTATTTGTTCTTGGCAACAAAGGAAATTGTTCACTCATTTCCTTTATGAGATTATCATAATTTACTGTTATAAAAATATTATTATTGTCAAAGGATATGAAATATAAAATTTATTGTTATTATGTCTTACTTGGATTGTTCATTTTGATTTTATAAAATCTTTAAAAGTTGTGGAAAATAAGATTATGTTTTTCTTTAACTATATAATTTATCTTATTCAAATTCTCCAATCGATATAGTAGGTGATTCAAATAAGAAAGCGAAATAAGAGAAAGAGAATTCAATTTTTTATTTTTATTTCAACATTTTTAAAAATTTTAATTGCCTTTTTACATTTAAAACTTTTTGGGTTGTTGCAAAAGTGAAATTTGATCAATGTTTGAATTTAAAAAAGGGATAGTTTTGGAAAGCAAAAAAGAAATATCAAATGAATTTTTTTTTATAATTATTTTTCAGTTAAAAAATATTTTAGTGAATTGAAAATTTATATTAGAATTTTGATTCATAAAAGATTCATTCAAAGATTTTTAACAAGAGTTTCCAAAGTTAATTTGATTGAATTAATAGTTTTTAATTTGCACAAATATTTCTATTTGGATAAATAAAAAAAATTGAAAGATGGTCTGGTTCCACAAACAAAA
>JAMYWO010000053.1:50923-110909 GCA_024220525.1 Cochliopodium minus | reverse complement strand
AAAAAATAAAAAATAAAAAATAAAAAATAAAAAATAAAAAATAAAAAATAAAAAATAAAAAATAAAAATAAAAAAAAATAAAAAATAATGAAAAAAATATTGATAAATCAAAAAAACATATTTTGTTTGATTTTATTTTTTAATTTTACCTCGGTTAATGTTAAAGCTTTATTTTTAATTTTTTCACAAAGATCTGTTTGAGACGGGTCCAATTTAATGAGGGGTAAGACGTGGGACATGCAAGAATAAATGCTTTGTGGATCCTTTTGGATCATTGAGCAAATTTGAAAGGCGAGAACGTTCAAGTAAATGCAAGGCGCCGCATTATTATTATTTTCATTGATGGAAGTGTTTAAATTACTTGAAGAAATGTTTAAAGATGTATTACTTTTATTGTCATCTAAAAATAAAAATAAAAAAAAAAAATTATTAATTTAAAATTAAATTTTAATATACCTTGCTTTTCTTGTTTGATGCTTTTTAGATTGAATGAGGTTGCTTTTCCTTCCAGGATGGAATAAAGGTATTTGAACTGGTTGGTGGGATCTATGGCGGCGACGTACTTAGCCCTTTCGTAGACGTAAAGTTTGATGGAGTGGAATAAACATCTCTCAAAGCTCTTCTTCATGGTTTTACCAACATCAACCAAATAAGGGAGTATTGCTTGAATACATCTCTTCCATAAAAAAAAAAGTTAATAAAAATAAATGTAAAATAAGTTTTTAAATTTTATGGAAAATTAAAAAAAAAAAAAAAATATTTCTTTGAAAGTTTTTAAATTTCAATTTAAAAGAAATCTATATTATCGAAATCTTCTTGATACAAACAGATCTCGAAATTTTGGTTAATAACAATAAAGAAAGAATCCAAAATTTTTGAAAAGTTTTAAAAAACAATATCAGACATTTCCAAAAATTTACAATTTTGTTAGCGGATATTAATTTATAACAAAATTTTAAACTGTTGTAAAATTTTGAACATCATCTAAAATAATATCAAAAGAACAAAAAAATATTTAAAAAAATTTTTACTTTTATGTTAGTATTTTCTTGTTCTTTCCAAAACTCGTTTACGATAATGGCAATACACTTTGGACTTTTCAAGCGAGAAGACAAAAAGAGTTTCAAAAAACCTTCAACTATAGTTAGTCTCTCGCTTTGGTTGATTCTGTTTCCAAAGAGCAAGGAGGAGAACATCTGCAGGATATGGAGATGATCGAAAGGATCGATGAAGTCGGAGTCCTCTTCTTTTTCCGAAGCGAACAGTTCGAGAAGGGATATGTTGGTGCACTTTTTCATTTGATCTATCCAGCTTGAATCTTGTACTTGCATAACACTGAACCCAAAAACATTCAAAATATCAAATCTTATTAAAAAAATAATGAACAATATGAATTAAAAATAAAAAAAAATATTAAAAAAATAAAAAATATAAAAAAAAGAAATAAAATTAAGAAAAAAAAAGAATTTTACAATATTTTAAGGGTTGCTTGTTTGATTTCCGTTGTATCATTGTTTAGGACAGTAAGAAATAACAAGATGTATTCTCTTGCAATCTCCATATCTCTGGAAATCAAAATGTAGATTCCCAAACAGTTGATGGCAGACAAGCGAATGGCGGCAGAAGAGCTCTGAATGGAAGGAAGGATGATAGGATGCAACAAACCAGCAATACCCTGATGATTCAAATCAAACTGAGTGAGAGACAAAAGCTCCTCTGTCAAAGACAAACACATGATTCTGTTTTCACTGCTAACGTTTTGTGAAGAGTTGATTTGCAATTCATTTTCTCCGATGTTGAGGGTGAGAGAAGATATGGTTTGCACAGTGATTTTGAGAAACTCACTTTCGTCGATACAAGTTACGTTGATTCCCCTTAACACCAATTTTCTTGTCTCTTCGCTCATTTCTTTAGGCAGTAAATTAACAAGTACATCCATCAAAACTTTCCTGCCTTGCTCATCTCCGTAGTCGAAACAAGGTATCATCAACAAAAGTTGCCTCAGCACTCCTTTATCTTGTTCAAAATAGTGTCCTATGATTTCGCTGAAATCGATGAGAGGAGGCAAAATGAGTTCCAACTCTTTGTCTTCCTTTTGAGATTCCCACATGTTCTGCACGACAATTCTCCAGAAAAAAGCAATGTTTGTTGTCATTTCTCCTAAATTTCTTTTGAAATATTTAGGATCTCTTGAGCTTGTTTGTCCTTCAATAATTTTGGGGATGGATTTCTCTATTATCTCTTGATTCTTGTTGAAATCAAACAAATCAAGAAATTTCCCAACATCTCCGCCAAATTGTTTGTTCAACCATCTCCTCGTCAAAATGATGCAAGATTGATTGATATCAGGATATTGGTCCAAGGTTCCTTTGAGGATGGATATCTTTTGATCCGAGTTGAGATTCTCAAACTTTTGTTTCTGCAAAGCGAAATAAGCGAGTTTTCTGACATTGGCATCTGTATCTCTTGTTCTTTGCAAGAAATGATCCAAGTTTTTCACATCATCAAACTCCAACAACTTTATCGCTGCCATCCTCACCTCCGATTCAGGATCATTGTGCAGCAAAAAGATGTATTCGTTCCTTATCTCGTCCTTCACTTCTGTGTTGTTCTTGAAATAAGATAACGATTTGATTGCCTTTGCTCTAGTTCCTCCATACTTATCTTTTGCTCGATTAGTCAATTGCTCCAAAACATAATCTTGAAGATCTTCACTATATCATTAATAAAGTTATATTATTGAGAAAGATGGATTACATATTTCCAAATTTCTTGATATTTTAAATTTCTTGATATATATTCCAATATTAAATGGATACATAGAAAATAGGTGTTTAATGATGCAATATCTTTAAATTTTTTTTTTTTATTTTTACGGTATATCAACTGGTTTGAATGTTGGCAAAATTTTAGAGATCATTTCAGTGCATCTATATCTCACAGTTTTATTATTAGCATCACAATTCTTCAATAAATGCTCCAATAGATTCAACGAGAAATTTTCTTCATCATTTTCCTTCAAATTCTTATTCAATGTGGAACATAATTTGGATAGGAAGATTATCAATTTTTCAACACAATTATCTTTCTTGGGATATGCCAATATCCCATTTATATGTCCAAATAATTGTTCAGATGCAGATTTATAATCCTCTTTCAATTCTTTTTCGATTTTCAGCCCATTTTTGGAATGGCATGAAATAGTCTTTTGGCATTGAAGAAATATCTCGGATATTGTTTTTGCTAATTTATCATTTTTCTTATTTTGAGTTGCTTTTTTATTTCTTGGGAGATGTTGTGTGGATGGTTCATTCTGTGTCATTTTCCCTTTATCTTTCTTCTGCACAATTTTTTTCACTTCCTCCTTTTCTACTTCCTCTCCCACTTCTTCATTTATCAAATCTTCTACCTCATTTTCCTCATCTTCTCCTTCATTTGCTTCTTCATCATTTACTGCTTCCTCCTCATTTTCTTCTTCATTCACTTCTTCCTCTTCTACATCACCCTCGACTCCTTCCTCCTCTACTTCTACTTCATTTTCTTCATCTTCCCCATCATTTGCTTCTTCATTAATTTCTTCATTTTGTTCTTCCTCTTCTATCTCTTTTTTTTTATTTATTTTCTTTTTTGGCATTATCAATTATCGTTAATTCTACCTATAATATTGGTATTTTGGATATATTTCTGAAATTGATTCTATTTTGAAATAAACTGAGACAATTTTTTTTTTTTTATTTTCTTTGAAATATTTATTTCATAATTAAGGCAAATTTTTACAAGAAGATCACAAGGAAAAAATTAAATATCGAAAGAAAATTTTAAATTCAAATCCATGTAAAGTGTTTTAATAAAATAATTAAGAAAACAAAAAAATAACAGTCACATTAATACTCATTAAAATTTTAGTTCCAAATTCAACAAACGAATTGGTTCTTTGCTTTGTATAAGTTGTTTTATAATTTTAAAAAAAAATGTTGAAAATCAAATTCAATTTCAAAAAAAAAAAAAAATTGAGTTTATAAAAAGAGAATAATTACAAATAAATGAATGATAAACTTTATGAAGCATGCAAAAATGGATCAATTCTTGATATTCTCAAAATATTGAAAGAGAAGAATATAGATTTGAATCCAAAAATTCCAAAATTAAAAAAACTTTATATTCATGTTTGTGCAGAGAACATCAAACTTGATTCATTGAAGATATTGATAGATTATAATGCAGATATAAACATCAAAAATAACGTTGGCCAATCTACTTTCCATATTTTATTAGAGAATAAAAAAATTTCCAAAAGAAAAAATAACATCGATGTCGTAAAGACAATAAAATACATGCTGGATAAAAAAGCTGTGAGCCAAAAATAAATTTAAATCAATTAATCTAATGATTAAATTCAGGATCCGAACATAAAAGATATTAACGATAAAACACCACTTCATCTCTTATTCGAGCAAAAAGAGATAGACAAATATCTAGAAGGTGATAAAGAATTATTGAGTGTTGTCAGATTATTTTTGGAAAATAAAGCCGTAAGAAAGAAAAAATATTTATTTCGTTTTCGCTCTTATATTTAAATGTTAGGATCCCAATTCTTGTGACATTAAGAATAACACAGTTTTTATTTCAATGTTGAAATGTGAAAAAAACATTCCAAATTTGAAGGAAATGATTAGTAAAATATTTTAATTTTTTTTTATTTTTTTTACTTATGATTACCGTGAATATTGATAAGATAGATTTGTTTATTGAAAATAAAGTTTACATCCAATCTAAAGGAAAGTAAGTATTCCTATAAAATTAATGAAATAATTTCAATTTAAAATTTTCTTTATTAACACAGTACCACTTCCCTACACTGCATTCTTAAAAAAGACAATTTTCTTTTTAACAATCAAAAATATAAAAATAATTTGGAAGAAATAGTTGGTAATAAACTTTGTTATCTATTTCATTATTTCATTATTTTATTTTTTTTCTCTTAAAGAAATTCTCCTGGAGAACAAATCAGATCCTAACAAAATAACAGGAAGATTTACAACTCCCATACATTTGGCTTGCACAAATGAAAACATAAACGAAAATGTTATAAGATTATTGATTGAATACAAAGCAAACTTTGAAAAAGAATCTGAATTTGATCACTCTTGTCTACATTCAATTTGCAAAAATCCTAAAGTTAATGTGAATATTTTGAGATTTTTAGTAGAAAACAAAGCAGATTTGAATCGAATCAACTATGAAATGAGAACTCCTTTTCAAGAATATTGTTTCAAAAAAGGAAATTTAGAAATGGATGTTTTACGATTCTTTTTGCAAAATAATCCTGTAGATGATCCACTGCATAATCATAATCATCCCATCATCTATCTTTTCTTGAAACATCCAAAATTGAATTTAAATCTTTTAAAATTGTACAACAGTTACAGACCCTTAAAAATGTCACCTTTAAATACTCTGAAAACTACCATCACAAAATTTTCACTTCTCCTTTTCTTTTTCTTTGTTCTATTATATGCAGTGGAACTCTTTTAAGATATCTCATCAAAGAAGGTTGCAAAGTAAATGATACGGACAGCAATTCCCAAAATGCATTGCATCTAATTTTTAGTAAACGAATCCCTCCTGTTGATATTCTAGATCTTTTGATTAAAAAGGGAGTAGATGTAAATGGCAAAAATAATATTTCCAAATCTCCATTGTATTATGCTTGCAAAGGCAAATCCCTAAAACAAGTTTCTTTTTTGTTGCGAAACAAAGCAGACCCCTCTCATGATTGTCTACCCATCATCAACAAATGGAAAGTAAACAAAGAAAAAGCATACTTTGAGTTTTTCTTTTATGGCATTGATGTTTCTGTTGATCTCTTTCATATCGAAGATGTAACTTTCCAAAGAATGTTAAGCGAATACAAGAGAAAAGGTACTTTGTTCTCCAAAAAGAGGTTTTTTCTCTTTCCAAAATTTTTTAAGGAATGCATCAAAACTTTCATTCTTTCACACAACATCTTCTATTCAAAAGAGAAATTTTATTTGAGATCTCCAAAAGTGATTATCACTCTTATTGTATCTTTCATTTCTTCCAATTCAAAAAAATAAAAAAAAAAAAAAAAATTGTTAATTATTCTGTCCAATTTATCCTGACTAATTATAGAATGAGCAATAACAATGAGAAGAAAAGAAGCATCGAACCAAATGATAGCCCAAATGATCCATCCAAAAAAATCAAAATGAATCCCACTAATAATGGAGAAGGCACATCAACACCTACAAGCACAAAATTGAATATACAGGAATTGATGAAGAAAAAGGAGCTATTGGCCCAAAAGAGGGAGGCATTGCTTCAAAAGAACAAGGTGATGGAGGATATAAAAAAGACAAGTGAAAAGAAGAGGATTGTATCCAACAATAAGGATCAAGTTGATGAATTAACTGCAGAGATCAGACCTCCACCCCTCATCTTGGATGATGAGGGCAAACCATTGATTGATATCCGTAATTTGAAGAAGAATGTCACCAAATTCATGAAGAAGCCTACCAAGAAGACATTAGTCAGCGAGAAATTGAACATCCAGGCTCTCAAAGGTAAAAAAAAAAAAATTTTTTTCAACACAAATTAATTTAGCAATTCTTACACTCCCTCTCTTTATTATTTTTATAACATCTTTGTAGAAATCAATCATTATTCTCTTGCAATAAAATGTATTTCAATCAATTTTTTTGATGGATAAAAAATATCAAATCAAAAGATGATCTCACAGATAGATAGATGGGATTAAGAAATCACTTATCTCCATTTATAAACCAACCTATTCAAAAAATTTTAAAGAATATATAACCATGATAGAAATATCTCGAGGATCATAAACATTTTTATATAAGACTTGTCCAAAATTTGATTATTCGGTGGATATATTCACTTTTAACAAATTTAATAATTTGGACTACTTTAATTATAATCATAAAATACAAAAAATTAATTCGATTTAATTTTTAAATTTCTGATGGAATAAAAAAAAAGAACATAAAAAATGAGGGTCATTGAATTTTCTTTTGTTTGGTTTTTTTAGTTCATTGAATATAGTCATCTTTTTAACTGACCAAATATTTGTTGAATTTTCATTTTTTTTTAAAAAAAAAAACAAAAGGATCAAAGACATTCGATCCAAGAGTAAACGTTCCATCATTCGAAAGAAAAAAGAGAACTTTGAACTTCCTCACACCAGGAGCCCTCACTAAAAAGTCTCAACAAAGCAAAGACAAGATACAAGCTCAGCTTTTTGAGAAAGAGATGGAGGATGGTTTCGATGTGCTCGTTAAGCCCGAGTATATCGCTTTGATGGGAAAAAAGCAAGTTTTGGACGAGGTTCCTTCTGTTGAGTGGTGGGACTCTTTTCTTTTTACTGATAATTACGATGGGGTAATAAAATATTTTTAAAAAAAATTGTTGAAAAAAATAAAGTTAAATAATAATTCGAATATTCAAGAAAATTAATTTTAAACAAAAATATTAAAAGACTAATTTAAAATAATTAAAATAATAATAATAATTAAACAAAATAAATAAATTAATTAAAAACTGTAAGATAAATATTGGAAATAAAGAAATAAACTGGAAAAATTCAAATAAAAATATAAAAAAATATAACAAAAAAAAATGATGAAATACTAAAATAAAAAAATAATTCAAAAAAGTAATTCAAATAAAAATATTAAAAAAATAATTCAAATGAAAAAAATAATTGTAAAGTTCTCTCAATTTTCCATTTCTTTTTTTTAGTGGGAGAAAAAGGTGGAGACACATGATTTTGGAATTTTGTTGGAACATCCCAAGATTTTGAAAGGGTTGGCCAAAGAGGGAGAGTTCGTCCCATTACCCCTAGCTTTAACAAAAAAAGAAAGAAAGAAAATCAGAAGACAAAAAAGAGCTGCTGAACAAGAAGAACTGAGGTATAATAATTCAACTAAAAATCATTTTTTTCTTAAAATTTTTCATTCAAATTTATTTTTGAATATTTTTTCTTTTTATTCAAAGTTATTTTTAAAAATAATTTTTTATTTTTCAATATTTTTTAATTTTATTTTATATTTTATATTATTTTTTATTTTTGATTATTTTTATTTAATGTTATTTTTTATTTAAAATAAAAGTTTTTTTTAAAATTGTTTTTGAACATTTTTTATTATCTTTTAATTTTTTTATTTTATTAAATCATTTTTTTTAATTTTTTTTTAGACAAGAAATCATTTTGGGACTTGTTGAACCTCCAAAACCCAAACTTAAATTGTCGAATCTTATCAGAACAAAGGGTTCGGAGGCTATTGAAAACCCCACAGAAATAGAAGGAGAAGTGAGAAGACAAATGCAGGAAAGATTGATGGAACATCAGAAAAGAAATCAGCTCAACAAGCTCGCTCCTCTTGACAAAAAAGCCAAAAAACTGAAAAAGATAAACAAAGACAAAGAGAAGGAGACTGTCGTTGCTGTCTTTCGTATCAATGATTTGTCTAGTGGTCGTCACAAGTTTAAAGTCGAATCTAATGCTCTTCAAAAGAAACTTACTGGTATTTGTATGAGGTATGGCAGAATCAACTTGGTTGTTGTTGAGGGTGGCCCCAGTGGGATTTCTTTCTTTAAAAAATTGATGTTGAGGAGAATTGATTGGAATGAAAAGGATCCTAACAATACTAGCGTTTCTGTCAATAAAATAACCAATGAGTGTATTTTGTTGTGGGAAGGTAATGTTGCCAAACCCAACTTTAGTGATTTCACCACACATGATCTTCAAACTGAATCCAAAGCCAAGAAACTTTTGGAGGAACATTCTGTCGAGCATTATTTTGAGTTAGCAAAGACTTTCAAATCTGAAGTTAACATTAAAACTGTTTTTTGATTTGGGATATAAAAATAAATGTTTTAAAATCAAAAAAAAAAGATTATATATAAAAATTTTTTTTTTTTAATTATTAAATAAACAAACAAAACAATCTTTTTAAAAATTAGATTCAAAAAAGCTAAAGATCGTTTTCCATGAAAGATTTAAACGCAGAAGTTTCATTCAACAAAATTAAATCTTGGCTCTTACTTAAAGAAGCAGATCTTCTTCTTTGGAAATAATCCTCGTTGATCTCCTCAGGGATAGGATTGATAAAAGTGCTGGTAGGAGGTGCACTAATACATCCATTAAGATCATATCTGGATTCTTGTTCGAAAGAATCATCATCATCAAAATTTCCTCCAGAAATCATTCTGAAAGGATTTGGAGCATATCTTCCTTTATTTCTGTTTTGATAAGAATCCTCGCTATCAAAGCTGAAATCTAAAAGAAAAAGAAAAAAGGGAGAAAATTAGAATGGTGGATTCGAGTTAAAATATGAATGGGGAGATTTTCAAAAAATATAGGGAAGATGTTGTTCTTATAGAGTAAATAATAACTAATTATATTTGTTAATATTTGAAAGGTGGAATTAAAAGATAAAATTATATTATTATTTTTTTGTGAGAAATGAAAATTAAGCTAAAATTAATAATAATAATAATTTATATTTGATGGAAAAATCTTCAAATTTATTATTACCTAATTCCTCTTCCACATCATTGATAGTTGATAAAATATCATTGGGAATAGAATGATCTTTGTTATTATTATTATTATTATTATTGATGGTGATGCGAACAACATTCTTTCGAGGTTTATTGTTGAATTGATTATTGAAGGAATTTGTATTGAGATGCATCTCCAAGCTATTATTGAGAGATAATCTGGAAGGGTTTCTATGATTGAAAGAGAGGAAGGATGAAGTATTAGGAGAAGATAGAGGGGAACTGAGATCAATGGGAGGAGAGATGATTCCATCAGAAAGAAGCTTTTTATGCTTATTATCGATCATTTCATCGATATTGAAGTGATCCTCGACATGCACGTTTCCCTTCTTGTTATTAATCACCTTTCCGATGTGTATTTTCTTTTGATTTGCAATATGCATGTCAAGAGGGTCCAAAGCATTGACAGATAAGGACGCAGCTCTTCTATGTGAATTTTTCTTTTGATAAATCTCCTCTTTGGTTTCTTTCTTATTGAATAGAGCATTCATCGTGTTCTTTGAGAGATGCATCACATCATTTTGAGATGTCTTCTTTCTTGTATTTGTAATTACTTGGCTGTTTGGATTAGATTGGTAATATTGAAGGATTGGCGTTTGCATTTGAGAAGATGTTGTATTATTGTTATGATTGTTGGTGCTATTTAAATTGCTTGAATGTGTCATATTTGTAATGTTCACTTTCAATGAAGAGGATCTTCTATGTCCACTCATCTTTGGATTGAAGATAGTATGTATTTTCGATCTTGGTGATTCTAACATGGAACTAATTTGATTTGGGCTGGCTATAATCTAATATTTAAAAATGTTAAGTTGGATATGAAAAATATATTGAAAGTATTTGATGTATAAATAATAATCCTAAAATTTTCGAATATTTCGGTTGAAATAGAATATATTTTGTTTTGTTTATAAAATTGTAATTGATTGCATCTATTTTCATATTGATTAATTATTCCATTTTCATTTTCTTTTTTTCTTACATTATTTTGAAATACATCAGATCTATTTCTTTTATGTGTTGCCATAATCTGTTTATTTCTTTTTATTTGTTGATTTATATTGTGTATTGGTCCTAAGGCTATGTATTTGTATTGGGAAGGGAAAATAGATAAGTAAAATTTTTGATTTAAGGGAGTTAATTTTTTTAAATACCCTTTTTATTGTTATTGTTTGATTCAACATTTATTGAATTTGAACGATAAAGTGATGGTGAACCAATTTCTTTTTTCATTATTTATTCGATTTTTTTTTTATTTTTTTATTTTTTTAGTTTTTCTAAAAAATCGAATCTTTTCTTTTGCAAAATAAACCAATAACAGAATAAATACTTTAAAAGAAGGAAATTAAAGTTTAAAAACTAAACTCCCTTTCCAATTTCTAATTCTATTTTTTTTTTCATGAATTTATGAAGAAAAATTGTTTATTTCAATTGATTTAAATATTTATTTCTCCCTTTTTTGTATAATTTGATTGATTCTCTTTACATTTATGCTTTCTAAATTTTCTTAATTTTCCAATTTTATATTGATAGTGGAAAACATGCTTTCAAAATAAAAAAAAAATAATAAATTAAAAAAAATTAAAACGAAAAAAAATCATTGAAATAAAATTTTTCTATGTAATTTTCTTATCTTCTTCATTCAAAATAAAAACTTGATTGGATTCTTGAACCTATATCAATTGGATTCTTCAATTATAAACCATATACNATCATCTCCAGCAAATCCAGCTTTAACCATACCAGAACCGTTATCAATTACCAATGCAGATACTTCACCTTCCATTTAAATTATTATTTGATTTTTAAAAAAGAAAAATTTTTTTTTTTATATATTTTTGAATTATAAATTTTTTTTTCTCTTTGTTATTTTTTTATTTCAAAGCATCCTATTGAAATATACAATCCTTTTTTTAAATTTGTGGTTTTTTCAATTTTAAAAAAAAAAAAAATAAATATAAATTTATATTACTCACCTTTTTCAAACAACTAAAAACAACTTTAAACAAATCTATCCTTCACATTCCTCATTGTTTTTCTTTTCTTTTTTAATTTCTTTTTTTAAAGGGATTTAAAATAAATAAAAAAAAATGTTAATAGAAATTTCTTTTTGTATGCTCTTATGATATTCCTTTCAATTCATCTTTCAAATTCCATTCCAAAAAGCTCACATTTTATTCTATTTAAACAAATTATATTCAAAATTTCTTCAAATTTAATTGATTTTATTCAAATTAATACTTTCAACAACCAAATCAAAAATATACAAATTTTTCTCTTCAATATTGAATTTAAGGAATCAGAATAAAATAAAAAAAAATGAAATTTTTATTGGTTTTATTGATTGTATTCTTTTATATTTCAAATGTCCATTCATTATCATTGGATAGAATGAGATTCATAGGTAAATCATCTCAATCTTTAGAATAATCACTTGTTATATCAACTTATTTAAAAGATTCCTCAATATTCACAAATTCATCTGTACAAAATTATCTTTTCAGAGGAGATGAACCAACAATCGATATCAATAATAAAACTGTATTTGCATGGGACACAATGAAGTAAAAAAAAAAATCATAAAAATCAATTTGAATCAATAATAAACAAAAAAATCAAGGGAATATCTGAATATAGTTGCCAAACAAAACAATATTACATTGCCATCCGATTATTATTTCCTTGATATAAAGTAAGATTAACAAAATTATTTTTGAATTTAAGAAATTCGTAATTACGAAATAGCCTTTTGAGTATTGAATTAAAATCAATCGAAATAGAAGAACACTTTTTCAAATCTAATCCTAGTTATGGAAGATTTGTTCACTGGCCATTGTTTGGAACATTGATCAACCCTTCCAAAATTCCAGATCCGTTTAAAGAGGAGATGGCTAGGACTTTGAACGATTGGTCACATGATGACTTGGTAAATAAAAAACAATGAAATAATTTGCTTTTAAAAAGTATTGATTTTATAGCCACTTAAAATGACAGAAATTAGAGAATTACTGTTTCAGAATTTTTCAAAACCAGCTATATTATATTTTCATTGTTCTGCAGGTATATTCATTTATCAAAAAAAATGTTCTTTAAATTATATTTCCAAAAAAATGAAAAACAGGAGAAGACAGAACTGGTAGGACAATCATTTCTTTATTTATGCTAATTTTTTTTTTTTACTTTTTGTTAGGGGAAATTTCAGGAGCTTATTACATTAAATGTAACTTTAAAAAATTTAATTTCTTTTTTAATCAGTTTGACATTTACTTTTTAAAAAGGGTTGAACTACTCTTTTCAAAAGGCTCTTGACATTGATGAACACATTGAAAATAGAGACATCCATTGGTAAAATTTCAAAGTTCTTAATTTTTTCCTTTGTTTTAAAATTCTTTTTTAAAATAGTGCTTCCGTTAATGAATTCCAATGGTATTTTATTTTTTTTTAAAAATTTTCTTTAGTCTTATAATTTCTTTAATAGGTATTGTTACTACAGATATTACGTTGAAAATCAAAAAAATCTTAATTGTATTGTTCCAAGCGAATATAATTGTACTTATAGTGGATAAAGATCAAATAAAATAATTTTATAAGGATGATTCTTCAGAAATTCTTTATTTTCTTTATTAATTCTCACGAATAAAAATGATATTTGAGATAAAACTCTTTAATATTATTTTGTTGAGTAATTTAGAAGAAATCAATATGAAGAATTTATGGGGAGAAATTCCTCAGCAAAGATATTTTCTTAGGATTTAATGTAAGAGGCTTCTTATAGAATATTTACATATAAAGAGTAAATAAGCTTCAAACATCCTCTATATTCTATTTTTTTTTATATTTTAAATATTTTGATGCAAAATAAAAAAAATGATGGAGATGAACAAAGCTTTGAAAGGAAATTTTTTTCTTATTCTTGAAGAATATCCATCTGAAGAAATAAAAGAGAGATGGTGGAAGATTATAGAAGATAACTATTCTTTAGAAAATAGAAAATACCATAATCTCACACATATCGAGAACCTATTGAATTTATACAAAAGATATGAGAATGAAATAGAAGATAAATTTGCATTTCAATTGTCAATTTGGTTTCATGAGTAACAAAAATCTTTTTATTTTTTTTTTTGGTTTATATCAATTGTTGAATATTTATATTCTTTATGTTATGGATAGTTGCATTATAGATTCATATTAATATAAATGATTCCAAGAATTTTAATTGAAGGAGTATGTTATATTTTTAATTTTTAAAGTTTATCATTCTTGATATAGCTTGATATATGATCCACAAAAAAAGGATAATGAATTAAAAAGTGCATTAGAATTTAAAGAATTTTCTAAAGAATTGAATATGAACGAGGAATTGATTGAGAAGGTTTATAAAAACATAATGGCGACAGAAAAGCACATGGAAAACAAAGATACACCCAACGATCTCTCTTTGTTTCTGGATTTCGATTTATCCATTCTAGGATCTCATCCAGAAGATTATGATAAATATAAAGATGGAATAAGGGAAGAGTATTCCCATTTTGATACAAAATCTTTCAATGAAGGAAGAAAAAAAGTAAAAAAAAAAAAATAAATTTGAAATTAATTTAAAATTAAGATTATCATTTAATTTTCTCTTTTTAATTTTTATCATTTTTAGGTATTGGAGAAGTTTTTGAATACTCCTTCCCTTTATTTTTCAAAGATTGGGAAAGAGAATTTCGAGGAAATGTCTAGAGTGAACATCAAAAGGGAAATAGAAAGTTTAAATTGATTTATTAAACAAAAAAAAAAAATGTTAAAATTAAAGTTATTTTGTTTTTAAAAGTAGTCACTCTCCCAATCACTTTCATCATTATCATTTTCTGAAAATTGGTGAAAAGTAACGAAATACTTGATGATCTTGATAATGATCCCTTTCACAATGAAGAAACACTCTTTTTTGTTAGATATATTTCTGTGTTTTGAAATTAAAAGGAGAGTGACAATAATGTTGTTACTGTTTTTGCATGCTTTCCAAAAAATGTGAGTTTTGGGTTCCCATTCTACTTTCCCTCCATTTAAAATTTGTCTAATTTTGTATTGATATTGTTTTTTTCTTTGACTGTTCTCCCAGAAGTAATATCCTTTTACAAGATAGTTTACTTGATTTTGGAGGTCATCTAAGTCTGAATAAATATCAATTAATTTATCAATGCAAACACAATTTTTGATAGATTTCCAATTTTCCAAATCTGCTCCTTCTGAGTATACTTGAATTGCTTTTTCTACATTTTTTTCAATGTTTTTCCCTTTGAAATGAGATTTTGCTATGATACGCAAACAAAAAATATTTTTCAACTCATATCCTTTATTAGCAAAATAAAATGCTTTTTTCAAATTTTTTCTATTGTACCTTCCATTATTATAAATTTCAACTAAAGAATAAGCACTAGTTTTACATCCTAAATGAATTGCTTTTTCATAACACTCAATTGTCCTGTCTATATTAAATTCAAATCCTTCTACTCCAAACTGGTAATTTATAGCCAAAACTTGAAGAGCAGTAATGTTCCCCAATTCTGCTGCTTTCAACAAATAATCTCCTTGATTGGTTTCTTCTTTGTGGATCGATTTTCCATGTGCATATAATTGATAAATTTTGAAGCAACAAAAAGAAATTATCTCCTTTTTCTTCTTCTTATGTTCATTCCTTTTGAAATATTCCCAAAAACAATTAAATGCCCTTTTATTATCACATTCGCAATCCCATCCATATTCATATTTGGATCCCAATCCAATCAAATTTCCTAAATCAGCCAATTCCAAACCCAACTCCCTCCTAATCTTTTTCCTTTCCAAAAAATAAAGATCTTCTTTCTTATTCAAATTAATGAAACACATCTCCTTTTCATCTTCTATATCATTATCAAATTCTTCAATGATTGATTGTTTTTTGATTTTCTTTCTGAGGTAATTGAGTCTATTTTTTTTTCTCTTTTTCAAATTCTTTTCATAATTCTCTTTCATTTTTTTTATTCGTTGAAAAAGAATAATATTTTTTTAATAATTTATTTTAATAATTTGTGAGATAACAAAATCTTTCTCAAAATTTCCAACAACTTGATCTGTTTGATTTTATTCTCTTCTTGCAAATGAGTTCTCCTTTCAAGGTTCAAAGTATTTCCTAACATGAAAAAACAAGAATGATCCTCCACCTTGGTGTTGGGTATTATTTCCACTTTCTGTCCTAAATCACATCCACTTCCAACACTAGAATTTGTGATTTTTGATTGTGCTTCAAAAATGTTAAAATCTCCGACATTACATGTATCAATTTCTTTAAAAAAAAATTTTTAAACTTTTTTTTCAATTTTATTTTTGTTTCCACAAAAATTTTTCTTGTTTATTTGTTTTTAAAAAATTTTTCTTTGTATTTTTAATTTTTCTTTGTAATTTTAATTTTTTTAATTTTTAATTAAATTTTTTATTTTTATTTTATTTTCAAAAATGGAATTACTTGATCCTATTTCAAAGGTGTTAAACGCTCCAATTTTCATTTCAGAAGTTCTATAATTCATAAAAAGATTAATTTTTAAAATATTGAACAAAAAATTTAAAGAAAGAATTGATTCTCAAAGATTGAATTCTTTTTCAACAAATTTTTTAACAATCTCTTTAGATTTTTATTTGATTATTTTATCAATATGTTTGATTCCCTTTCGATTTTTCTTTTAAGGATATCAATAAAGTAGATATTCTTTCATCTTCCAATTATCCTCAAATGAAAATATCATTGAGTGATCAATAATTAATTTTCTGTGATTAAATTTTTATATTCTTCTAATGAATAAATTTATGCCTCATAGGAATATTTGAAATAAAGTTTTTACCCATTATTTATAATTACAGAATTCTCTTCGATAATGGTATTTTCTCCAATGAAAATGGGACCTTTGGCAGCATTGATAATACTTCTGGGATGTACAATACAACCCTCAGAAATGGTAACATTTCCAATCAAACTTGCACCAAAACAAACCAAAGTGGTATTCTTTGTATTCAATATCTTATAAGAAACAGGAGTGCTCATTTTTTTTTTTTTTGAAATAAATTCTCGATATCAAATTTAATGGGAAAATTGAATTATTTACTTGTAAACACCAATCTTCCAATCTTTAAAATTCTATATATAAAAAAAGAACTTTGCTTGAACGGATTCAAAGTTACATTTATGATCCTCGATTATTAAAAATCAAGTGTTAAAGAGGTTAAATTGATCCTCCATTGCTGGTCTGACACATTGGTAAAAAAGTATTTGAATGCTATCAACAAGCACACAAATAAATAAAAACATTTGATTTTAAAAGAAAATGTATAAAGCAATTTTATTAATAAAAGGGAAAGAATCAAAAAAAAAAAATTTTGGGAATGTACAAGGAGTTTTTTGTTTATTTTAAAAAATTCTTTTTATCCAAGTGTATTTGTTCTGGTAAAAACATCTGGTAGTATCTTCTATGGCGAGGAAGGTGATGATGTGGCTCTGGTTGTTAATGGTGTAGCCGGCGGAGGGGAGGAGGAACTGGTTGAAATGGTTCTTGGGGGGTTTCCAGTCATGGTGAAGGGAGTATCGATTGGAAAGAGAAGAAGAGTTGTAAGAAGATCTCAGATAAGGAGAAACTTGATCGTACAAAGTTTCGAGGTAAGGATAATACTTCTCGGCCCAGGTCAACATCGATCGAGAAGAAGCAGAGCCACTGTTGTGAAAAGAAAGAGAAAGACCAGAAAAAATGTTAAAGTAAAAACCCAGGGAAAAAAGAATGACAAAAACGAATAAAGTGTTGGATTTGGAGTTTTTGGTTGGGTTGGAGTAAGTAGGCAAATTAGGAGGGGTGTAAGGGATCTTGGTGTTGTTCCCGGAATTAGTGGAAGAGACTTGTTGTTTGAAAATTTCAAACTGATGAATGACGTAACGAAGATGATCCTTCAGCTTTTCGTTCTCTTCTTCGAGCTCTTGTACTCTCACACTGAGATCGCCCACCTTCCCCTTGTTAACTACCCTCTTGTTTTTGGCGTACTCTCTGTTTTTGATTCTCCTTCTCTGTTTCTTGAGTTCCTTGAGCTCCTCGTTGGAGATGAGCTTGTTTTTGGTGAGGTGGGTGATGTACATTTCGATCTCTTCTGAGGTGGTCGTCATCACTTTTTCTTCGCTCAATAAATATTTGTGGCCCTTCTCGTTGGGTTGTGGATTGGTGGGTGGTATCAGTGCTCTTTTTCTCTTTTTGGTGGGATTATTCTTATCTGTTTTATCTGTGCTATTATTATTATTATTTGAAGTTTTATTGTTAATGTTGTTATTTGATGGATTATTCAATTTTGGGATTGAATTTGGTTGTATTTTGATGTGATTGTTGAAATTATTGTTATAGTTGTTATTATTTATGCTGTTGTTGATGTTATTGTTTGTTATTTTTAAGTTATTGTTGAAATTTAAATTGATGTTGTTATTTTGATTGATGGGGTTATGAATGGTGTTATTAAAATTATTCATAGGTGCTTGTTGTGGAATCATCCTTGTTGGTTTAGTTGGACTGGTATTTGGAGTTAATTTGGGGATCAATTTGGGAGAGATTTGAGTTTGTGAATTATTTTGTTGAAAATTTGCATTATTTTGGAAATCTCCTTCCAATTTGGGTATCATATTATTTTTGTTGGTTGTGATAAAGGGATTGGCAAACGTTTTATCCTCAAAATTTTTTATATCGTCAAAATTAACATCCTTATCCAAAAAACTATCAAAGGGTGATCCTATTGTAGATTCTTCAGATGACATGAATGGTGATGTTAGTTTCTCTTCAAGAAAATAATTTCCATTTTCGTTGAAGGGATCGAATTTAGGCGAGGATGAAGATTCCTCGAATGATTTAGGAGTCGATGCCAATGAATTTGATTCGAATTCCCAAAAATCCAATGTATCATTCGAAGTATTATTTTTATTTGTTTCATTTGTTACAAAGGGAGAATTCATCTCTTCTTTAAACAAATCCGTTTCTATATCCATAAAATTTGTATTATCAATTTGTATTCTGAATGTCTGTGAATCTGACAAAGACATTTTTTTCTTTATAAAAAGATTTTGGTTATCTTTCAATTTTTTTTTATTTTTTTATTCTTTAAAAAATAAATAAGGGTGAAAAACTAAATATTTTTGTATTTGTTTCGTGGGAAATCTTCAAAATTTTGATTATATTTCACTTTATTTAATTTTCTCTTTGAAAATTTTTTTTCCCCCTTCAGTTTTTTTTATTTATTTTTTTTTATTTTTTGTCAACGTTGAGATTTTTAGACGTTGATAAATAAAATAAATAAAAAATAAATAAAAAATAATTAAAATTGGCTTTATTAAAGTTAATATTCTTAAACCTT
The DNA here is from genome assembly GCA_024220525.1 of Cochliopodium minus. Lineage (NCBI taxonomy): Eukaryota > Discosea > Himatismenida > Cochliopodiidae > Cochliopodium > Cochliopodium minus. The sequence goes on along the minus strand of JAMYWO010000053.1, from coordinate 91,910 downwards.
TAAAATTAAAGAATGAAGTAAAAGTTCAAGTAAATCTCTTTAAAATAATTGCACTAAAAAGAAAAAATTAATTTTGACAATGAATCCTGATTAAAAAAAAAAGAAGAGAATTTAATTTTAGTGAAAAAAAGATAATTTATTTTAATGAAAAGACTTTTTTATAGTTCGGATACAGGGAGGATTAAATTTGCCAAACCTCTATGCAATTCAAGAGATAAAGGTTCATAATAAGGAAGTTTCTCTCCATCAACATCCAAATAACCAGTCTGGTTGGGATCGGGGAACAAACGAATAGCCTTTACTTTGTAATAGTTGATTTTGTCGTCGCCAACATGTTCTCCTTTTTCAAGTTTACCAAATAAAGAAATCTGAATAGAATAAAAAAAAAATTCAAAAAAAAAAGTTTTTTTTTTAATGAAAAAGAAATATTTAAAATTTGACCATAAAAAAAGTTTTTTTTTTTTTTTTTACCATTTTTGCTTTTCCCAGCTTGTGAATAATCCCCATATCTAAATATCCATCACTCCAATGAGCATGAGGTGTTGCGATCATGTCATGTGAGAGATGAGTTACCTATTAACATAAAAAAATTGAAATTGAAACTTTTTTGAGAATAAAAAGAATTAAAGATACGTTTCCGACAGAGATAGAAATAAAGTCATCAGACTCAATGGTTATCCACTCCTCGTTTGTTACAATGGGATTTTCTCCTATGTATCTAAAATAAATTTGGGATTATTATTTTTAAATCGTTTTGTAACTATTTTATTTCTGAATCTTTTTTGTTTTTGTTTTTTTACTTAAAAACAGGTCCGTGGTTTAAATCTACACTGTAATCTACGATGTTATTTACTTTCTTCTGTTCAGTTGGTCCTTCTTTATCTTCTACATCTCTTTTTTCTTCAAAGTCGACTTTATCTTCTTTAATTTCTTGCTTGTCATCTTTTTCTACGACAGAAAAAGAGCTAACGGTTTTCAACATACCTCTTTTATCTTTTTTTTCATTATTCTCACTTTCACTACTTTCACAACCTTTATCACTGTTTTCACCATTATTATCATTATTTTCAATGTTTTTGTTTGTTTTTTCGTTTTCAACAATTTCACTTTTATTTTTACTTTTTTCTTCTTTTGAATGAGAATGGCATATGTCGCAACTAGAGTGGCACAACCTTTCTTTCTCTGGCTTCCAATCTTGAACAGGTATATACTCCACTTTACCTTTGTATTTTTTCAAACTGATTATTTTTTTTATTGCTGTAACCTATTCAAAAAAAATTATTAAAAATAAACATTAAAATAAAATCTTTTTATCTTTATTCTTTTTAAATTAATAAATGTTTTTTTAAAATTATTATTTTTTAATTAAATTAATAATTTTTTAAATTAATGTTTTTTTTAAAATTAATATTTTTTTTTTGTTGGAATTTCTTACAGTGAATCTGGCAGAACCCATCCACCTTAATGTTTCACTATCGAAATCGACGTCAGCGATGATACCCCAAGAGAAAGCCAAAAAGAAAAAAGTTCTTCTGTCTTTCTGGAGGATGCTTCCTATGTCAAAAGGTTTGGCGATTCCCTTGATCACATTGAAAGCACATGTTAAGGGGTGCAAAACTCCCACTATTGCTGTTGCTAATGCATTCCCACTTCCTCCCGGAATTACTGAGATGGGAAGTTTTATTGCTTTTTCCCAGTCTTTTCTGCTGAGGAGTCCATTCAACATTTCGTAAAAGAGTCCATCTCCACTTATTGTTATCAGTGCATCGAATTTATCCAATTCCAATGTTGAAGCATATTTTGCGGCATGTCCTTTAATTCATTCGATTTGATTATTAAATGTTTGAATAATCGTTATTTTAATGTCATTGAAATTAATAATAGATAATATAATTTAACTTTTATATTGATCTCCTTTATCATATCAATCTTAACTTTTAATGCCATTGTAAAATCAACCAGATATATCTTTTCATATATGGATATAGATTGGAATAGAAATTGAAAGAAATATTAATTTGATCTCTCAAGATTTTAATTTTGAAAAAAATAATAATATGATTGATTTAAATCATATCATAAAGATATGTATTGCTCTAAATTGTAACATCTTGTTCCTATAAATCCACCAAACCTTATATACTCTTCATCTTATTTTATTTTTATTTTATTTTATCAAAAATTTATAGAGTGGGTTTGAAAAAGAAAATAATTATTTGATTATTTATATTTTTTCAATTTACCTGCATATTGCGTTTCAAGCTTTTCATATTTCACTTTTGAAAATTCCAATAATGGTCTCACTTTCGTTTCGAATATGGACAATGCTTTCTTTGTTCCCGAGAAGGGATTCACGATAAATAATAGATTGGGTGTTCTCGCATCTATTTCTATATCTCCTTCTCTTGCACAATTGTGGATGGCAGTTGCCCATTCTTTCATATCTGTTTCATTCATCGCAATGAATTTATGTATCACCTGTTTTCTTTTCTTTGTGGATGGATTTTTGGGATAGGTGATCACCCATATATTGTTCTCCTCTTTTTCTATCGCCCCTATGATTATATCCATTGGTATTATGATTTCCCCTTTCATATAAATTTTGGGTTAACAAATATAATCAATTCTCACTCTTATTTGATTATATTAATATGCATTGATTTTAACATGGTGAATTATTTAAACATATCTTTCATTTTTTACTTTCTGCTTTGACTATTTTTATTTTGAGTGATTTGGAAGAAATTGAAAGTTCACATTCTTTCTTCTTATAGAATAAATTTCCAATTTTTTGGATAATCGATTCATCTTTGGGTGTTCTTACAAAGTAATATGGTTTCTCTTTATTCATTTTTTTTTTTCAATTTATCTTTTTTTTGAATTTAAAAAAACCAGAAGGAAAAGTAATCTATGTTATTCACCACTTGAATTTAACCTTTTTTTCAACAAAAAAAAGCTTCATTTGAAAGTTAATAATGAGAAAAAAAAACAATGAAATCTAAACTTTAAGAAACATCAAAATTTTCATGGTTCAAGTTTACCAAAATTTCCAGAGTTCCTGAATAACCTGCTCATTTACATAATTAATTTTTTAAAAGATGGATATGATTCAGAAAAAGTTTCTTTGACTAGTTTTAAAAAATAGATAAAATTTTTCAAATAATTTATTAAAGATCAGAGACAGGTAAAATAAGGTTAGACAAACCTCTATGCATTTCAATGGATAAGGGTTCATAATAAGGAAGCTTCTCACCATCAACATCTAAATATCCTGTCTGATTTTGGTCAGGATAAAGTTTCATTGCTTTTATTTTAGTGTAAAATAAGGCCTCCTCATTCCCAATAACATGATCTCCCTTTTCTATTTTCAAGAAAATTGAAAGCTTGGAAATAAAAATTTTATAAAAAGCAATATGAAAATTTGTTATAAATTACAGCTTGAGATCTTTTCAAATTTCTTGAAACAGATAAATCAAGACATCCATCACTCCAATGTGTAAAAGGAGAGCTCCTCATGTCGTGGGAAATGTGTGAAATGTTACCAACTGCAACAGACATAAAATCATCGTGATCCATTGTAACCCACTCTTCATCTTTTTTTAAAGGGCTATTTCCAATATAATTAGAAGGAGGACCATGGTCTAAATCAACACTGTAATCCATTGGAGAATTTCTATTGTCTTTTAAAAGAAAATAATTAAATCGATGAAATAGAAAATTTTTATTTCTTTTTTTTGTTAGATATGCCAGTTTAATATTCTTGCCTTTTGGTTTCTCTTCTATTACAAGACTAATTTCTTGAGTATTCTCATTATTTTCGTTAACGTCTCTTTCATTATTTTCATTTAATTGAGGGATTTCGAGACAATGTTCGCATTTAAAGTCACAAGTAACTTTATCTTCCAATTTCCAATCCTTAAAAGGAATATACTCCAATTTTCCTTTGTACAATTTTGGACTAATAATTTTTTTAATGGCTGTAATCTATTAAAGTTTTTAAATTAAAAAAAGTATTATTTTGTTTAAAAACTTTGGACATAGAAAATTTTTTTTTTACAGTGAATCTGGCAGAACCCATCCACCTTAATGGCTCACTTTCAAAATCTACATCAGCAAAAACTCCCCAAAAAAAATTTAGGGCAAAAAAAGATTTTCTATTCCTTTGAATAATGCTTCCTATATCAAATGGTTTGGCCATCCCCTTTACAATATTGAAAGATGATGATAAAGGATCCAAAACACCTATTGAAGCTACTGCTAAAGCATTTCCACTCCCTCCCGGTATTGGAGCCAAAGGAATTTTAATTGCTTTTTCCCAGTCTTTACGACTTAAAAGTCCGTTCAACAATTCATAAAATAACCCATCTCCACTAATTGTTATTATTGCATCAAATTTATCTAAATCCAATGTGGAAGCATATTGATATGCATGTCCTTTTTTTACATTTAAAAATGAATTTGAATTTAAAAATTTGGATTTTTTTAGGAAATTGATTATAATAAATTTATACCTGCATATTGGGTTTCAAATTTCTCATATTTCACCTGTGCTATATTCATAAATGGCCTTACAATTCTTTCAAAAATGGTCAATGCTTTTTTTGTCCCAGAATAAGGATTTATAATGAATAATAGATTTGGGGATCTGGCTTCTATTTCTACATCTCCTTCTCTTGCACAATTTTCGATAGCTTTTATCCATTCTTTCTTTTCTGAGAGATTTTTTGCTTGAAATTTATGGATCACTTGCTTTCTCTTCTTTGTGTATGTATTCTTTGGATAAGAGATCACCCAAAAATTGTTCTCCTCTTTATTTACAACCCCAATAATAATATCCATCGGTATAAAAACTTCCTCTTCAATAATTAAAGATGTTTTTAAAAATGAAAAAGAGGAAACAATTTAATTATAGTTCCTCAAAACTTTAAATATTGACAAAAGAATGAATCATTACTTTCAGAATTGTTATCTTGTATAATTAACTTTTTGGAAGTGATGGTTATCTGGCATTCTTTACGGAAAAAGTTAAAATATACAAAATTTCCAGATTTTTGGATAATTGACTCATCCTTAGGAGTTCTGACAAAGTAATATGATTTCTTATTTGAATCCATTTTTTTTATTTTGAGATTTAAAAAAGAGGTTATTTTTAAATTGAAATAATCACAAAGAGGAATTTAAAGAGATATTTATTCCTCAAGCGAAAAGAAAAGTCTCCCACAATTTGTTTTGTTTTGAAAAAATAATTTAGAATTTATTTGAAATTGTTTGATTCAAATAAAATAAAATAAAAAATACTCATTTAGAAATAGGCAAAATTAGATTTGCCAAACCTCTGTGCAACTCAATGGACAAAGGCTCGTAGAATGGAAGTTTCTCGCCATCAACATCCAAATAGCCGAACTGATCTTGATCCGGATACAATTTGATAGCTTTGACTTTTGTGTACAAAACACCTTCGTGACCCACATGCTCACCCTTCTCTATCTTTGTAAACATAGAAATCTAAAAAAAAAAATTTTAAAAAAAGATAAAAAAAAAAATCAACAAAAAAAAAATAAAATAATAAAAAATAAATAAAAATAATGTATACAGCTTGTGTTCTTTTCATATTTCTAGCGATGGTCAAATCAAGCAAACCATCACTCCAATGAGAATAAGGAGTACTCTTCATGTCGTGAGCAATGTGGGTTACGTTGCCGACAGAAACAGAAATGAAATCATCATTCTCCATCGATACCCATTCCTCATCTTTTTCTAAAGGGTTGTTTCCAATATAATTAAACTCAGGACCGTGATCATAATCAACACTATAATCTATCGGAGAATCTCCATTCTTTTCTTTTTGATCAAAAAAATTTAAAAAAATAAATGAACAAATTTTTAAAAATTATTTGAAAGAAAAAAGAAAAAAAAAAAAAAAAATATTTGAAAAAAAATGATATTAAAAAAATAGAAAAAATACCTTCTTGTTTTATTTCCTCTCTGATTTCTTCATTTATTTTACTTTTAAAATTATTGTTGTTATCACTTTTTTCTTCTTCATCTTCGCTTTCCTCATTAATGCTGTTTTGGTAAAGAGAAAGGACTTGTTGGGGACTTTCAAGGCAGATGTTGCAATTTACGTCACACAAATTTTCTTTTTCAGGCTTCCAGTCTTGTACTGGAATGTATTCTAACTTTCCTTTATAAAGTTTTAAATTTGCTATTTTTTGTATTGCCGTAACCTAATTAAAACATTTTGAATAAAGAAAAAATAAGAACAATTTATTTAAGAAATATTTTGGTGATAAAAGAATTCAAAATTTTAAATGAAGTTTTAAATTTGAAAGATGATTGAAAAAGTTTTTTTTACAGTAAACCTTGGAGAACCCATCCACCTCAACTTTTCACTATCGAAATCGACATCAGCAACTATACCCCAAGAGAAAGAAAGGAAGAAAAACGTCCTTCTGTCCCTTTGCAAAATGCTCCCTATGTCGAATGCTTTTGCCATTCCCTTGATCACATTGAACGCGGATGTTAATGGATCCAAGACTCCTACCATTGCTGTTGCTAATGCATTTCCACTCCCTCCCGGAATTACGGCAATCGGTATCTTTATTGCTATTTCCCAATCTTTACGGCTTAAAAGCCCATTTAACATTTCGTAAAAGAGTCCATCTCCGCTTATTGTTATTAATGCATCGAATTTATCCAATTCTAATGTTGAAGCATGTTTTGCGGCATGTCCTTTATTATTAAAGAAATTTATAAAGAAAAATGATAATGATTGGTGAATATTTTTAATATAATAGAAATGATAAAGTTAAAATTGCTCAATATTCTAATTATTAAGCATAATCTTAAATATATTCATATCAAAGAAATTTACCTGCATATTGAGTTTCGAATTTTTCATATCTCACCTTTGAAATCTCCAATAAAGGTCTCACTTTTGTTTCAAAAATGGTCAATGCTTTCTTGGTTCCAGAAAAAGGATTCACAATGAATAATAAATTAGGTATTCTCGCATCTATATCAACATCTCCTTCTCTTGCACAATTTTCAATTGCTCTCGACCATTCTAAACATTCATCTTTATCTTTGCATTCTATTTCGTAGATTTCTTGATATCTTTTCAATGAAGTTGGATTTTTTGGATAGGCATGTATCCCAAATCTTCTATTAAAAAATTTATTTTGTTCAACACCCAAAATTATATCCATTGGAATCACTGTTTCTACTTTAGCAAAATCTTGAAATGAAATTTTGTTAAATGTATTTTTTTTGATAAGGTTAAAATAATTATATTTGGCTATTTTACTTGCAAAGATAGATGGATTTATTTGCTTAATGATTATTTTATCTGATTTTATCACTATATCACAAGCATTATCTTTATATATCACCACACCTTTCTTTTGGATGATCTCAGCATCTTTTGTATTTCTATTAAAGTAATAATTTGTGTTTCTGTTCATTTCTGTCAATTTTTCAATTTTATTTTATTTTCAATATTAAACAAAAAAAAAAAGAAACAAAAAAGAACATTTTTGAAAGATCCACAAATATTTTAAAAGAAAGAAGCTAATACTTCGATTTGAATTGACATCCAAAATATTTTTTGGCGAAAAGATAAAAGAAATCAAATTAGAATCACAAATTTATCTAAAATATGAAAAATTCAATTACAATTTGAAGATCATTCAACCAAACTTTTAACCCTTGATTTTCATCAAGAAATGCTTTGTTTAAAAAATGAAACATAAAATAAAAAAAAATGAAAAACAAAGAAGAGAAAGACATTATTTCTGAATTGAATGATTTGGCAAATGAATTTGATCCCAAAATATTAAATACATCCCCTCTTGCAGGATATGCAAGACAAGCAGAACAATGTAAAAATGGAGAAGAAAAACATAAAATATAATTAAAAACTAAAACAATTGTAAATAAACAAGTATATGATCAAGTAAGATAAAATTAAAATCAAATTATATTCATTATAAAACTCAATCCCATCATAAAAGGCCATCAATACTCCAAATGATCAAAATGAAAAGAAATACGTTCTATTGATGAGATTTACAAATTTTGTATTGAACTATCTGCCAAGACATAGACAATATTCATTGAGTAATTTCGATGAATATAAAATATCATTAAGGGATAAAGCAAAAAAAGCATTGGATAGTTTGGAAAGAATTGCATGTGAATTAAAACAAGAATATAATGGAGAACAATGTATAAATCAAAATAATAATAATAATAGATATACTCCTCCATTTAATCCAAATTTCTTTCCATCTGCTCCCAATTTTAATTCAAAATAAAAATGTGTTTTATAGGAATGTCTGATTTTAAATTTTCTTAGATCCCTAGAATAAAAAACTGTATCCAATATTTTGGGAATAAGTTTGGTTGGGTTGAAAGTATTAATTTGAATAAAATCAATTTGAATATAATTTGTTTAAATAGAATAAAATGTGAGCTTTTTGGAATGGAATTTGAAAGATGAATTGAAGGAATATCATAGAAGAGCATACAAAAAGAAATTTCTATTAAACATTTTTTTTTTTTTTTATTTTATATCCCTTTAAAAAAAAAAAAAGAAATTGAAAAAGAAAAGAAAAACAATGAGGTGAAGGATAGATTTGTTTTAAAGTTGTTTTTAGTTGTTTGAAAAAGGTGAGTAATATAAATTTAATTTATAAAATATTTTTTTTTTTTAAAATTGAAAAAACCACAAATTTAAAAAAAGGATTGTATATTTTAATAGGATGCTTTGAAATAAAAAAATAACAAAGAGAAAAAAAAATTTATTAATCAAAAAATATATAAAAAAAAAATTTTTCTTTTTTAAAAATCAAATAATAATTTAAATGGAAGGTGAAGTATCTGCATTAGTAATTGATAACGGTTCTGGTATGGTTAAAGCTGGATTTGCTGGAGATGATGCTCCAAGAGCTGTATTCCCATCTATCGTCGGAAGACCAAGACATATGGGAGTTATGGTTGGAATGGGACAAAAGGATTCCTATGTTGGAGATGAAGCTCAATCCAAGAGAGGTATCTTGACCTTGAAATACCCAATTGAACACGGTATCGTCACCAACTGGGATGATATGGAAAAGATCTGGCATCACACCTTCTACAATGAGTTGAGAGTTGCACCAGAAGAACATCCAGTTCTTTTGACTGAAGCTCCATTGAACCCAAAAGCAAACAGAGAAAAAATGACCCAAATCATGTTTGAAACCTTCAACACCCCAGCAATGTATGTTGCAATTCAAGCTGTATTGTCCCTCTATGCATCTGGTCGTACCACTGGTATCGTATTGGATTCTGGTGATGGAGTTTCCCACACTGTTCCAATTTATGAAGGATATGCTCTTCCTCATGCTATTATGAGATTGGATTTGGCAGGAAGAGATTTGACTGATTATTTGATGAAGATTTTGACTGAAAGAGGTTACTCTTTCACCACCACCGCAGAAAGAGAAATTGTCAGAGATATTAAAGAAAAACTCTGCTATGTTGCATTGGACTTTGAACAAGAAATGAGCACTGCTGCATCTTCCTCTGCTTTGGAGAAATCTTATGAACTTCCAGATGGACAAGTTATTACCATTGGAAATGAAAGATTTAGATGCCCAGAAGCACTCTTCCAACCTTCCTTTTTGGGTATGGAATCTGCAGGTATCCACGAGACCACCTTTAACTCCATCATGAAATGTGATGTTGATATCAGAAAAGATTTGTACGGAAACGTTGTTCTTTCTGGAGGTACCACCATGTTCCCAGGTATCGGAGACAGAATGCAAAAGGAATTGACTGCTCTCGCTCCATCCACCATGAGAATTAAAATTATTGCTCCACCTGAAAGAAAATACTCTGTATGGATTGGAGGATCCATTCTTGCTTCCCTCTCCACCTTTCAACAAATGTGGATCTCCAAGGAAGAATATGATGAATCTGGACCTGCTATTGTTCACAGAAAATGCTTTTAAGTTTCAATAAAAGAAAAATTAAAAAAAATTGAAAAAAATATCTTTTGTTAATCTCATAAAGAAATCCACTGAAGTGTTTTTCTTTTTGAAGAGAAAAGTAGTGAGAAAAAAGATAACAATACAAATGTGATATTTTTTATAAAAATTGCAAAAATCTTGAATTATTCGAAATTTCTTAATAATGCTTTAAATCATGGTGATTACAATTGAAATCACTTTATCTTTATAATGCATTCAAATGATTTTTAAAAAAAAAATTTTGTGGGTGCTCATTATGCCCGAGAATGACATATCTCAATTAGAAAGAAAAATATTTTATTTTTTGTTTTAATTTCGATGCGATTCTTGGTTTTTTCTGTTTGCTCGATAAAGTTTTATAAAAAAAATTTCAAATAATCAAAACATTTCTTTAATAGAATGTTGAAATTTTAGTTAAAAAATTTTGTTGAATCTTCATACTTTTATTATAATACATTAATTAATATCCTATGTTATACTTATTGAAATAAGTGAGTATCAACGGAAAACACAAACAACGAAAGGTTTTTCCCTTCTTGCCAGCTTCCCAATCCTATTCTTGGCAAGGTTTGTTCCGTCTGCCACTTTTTGAACGTCCCTTCTTGGTAAAATCTCGTTGATCAAGAACTGCGTACAGTGTGGCTCTGTCATTGGTATTTTTCACACTTTAATTATTTTATTATTTTATTATTTTATTTTTATTTGTTATTATTCAAATTCTTCTTTTCATTTTTTTTGTTTTTTTTTATTTTTTAAAGTTTATTTTTTTTATTTTTTCATTTTTTTATTTTTTTTATTTTTTTTTATTTTTGTATTTTGTATTTTAAAAATTTATTTTTATTTTTTATTTTTTACTTTTAATATTTCCAAAGAAACAGTTCTGAGTGGGATGTGTGTGGATCCAACCAAGACTGAGAAGGTCTCTTTCTGGATTTGAAATTCAAGAAGTTGGTCCTCATCGTAAGTATGACAGGTGTCCTTTGTCCCTTTTTGTTTGGAGAGAATCAGATCCGTGACTACAAAGTTTCCGTCGATCTAAAAAATTAAAAGCTAATTACTGACTAAATTGACCAAAATCTAATTTACACTTGAAAATTTAATGTGTTTCAAATTATTTGCTTCTTTAAAGGGAAATTAAAAATCAATTATAATTCAAATTATTGAGAAAATAAAAATTTTTGTCAAAACCGGATTTATCTGATCTTTTTGTCATTTTAATTAAACTGTTTAAGAAAAAATGACTAAAAATTTGAAAGAAATTTATTTAGGTTAAAAAAAATAAAAAAAATTTTTGTGAATTATCTTCTTTTGGGGAATTTCGTTTTTAGTTACCCAAAATGTATTTTTCACTTGAACATTTGGCGTATTACGAAAGGGAAATTAAAAATCAATTAAAATTCAATTTAGAAATTTAAGAAAAAATTTTAATAAAAAAAAAATCTAATTAAAATTAAATAAAAAAAAATTAACCACAAAAATGAATAAACAAATCTCAAAGAGAATCAAAGCCAAAAGCTCATCTAAAAGAAAAAGAATTGATGAAGGAAAAGGATTGAACTATCAATTGTTGAAGACAAATTTCATAAGAGAAAACAAGATGATCTTCCATCTAAGATCATTGGACATGTTTCAACTTTATAATCTCCTCAAATCAAAAGGTTTTAAAACTGAAGCCAAAAGATTTAAAGAAGATGAAGTAGATGGGATGTCCTTCATTCTCATCTTTTCTGAAGAAGAGGGTTTAGAACTCCTTCAAAATGATTTTAAATTTGAACAATTTCAAATCGAAAAGCTTGTTGAACTCTATCTTTTCTTTTACAGGCTTAGATCTAAAAGATGTGAAAATTTCAGAAATTATGAAACCCCATTCTTTTTGTGAAAGTGAAATAGGAAAAAAAAAAAAACCCTATCTTTAACTTTTAAAATGTAATATAAAAATAATTTTGATGTTTAAAATAAAAGATTTTGAAACCAAAAACATTTTCCTTTTCCTTCATCCTTTTTTATTCTTTTCACCATTTTTTTAATTTTTCTTTTTCTCAAAAACCTCTAATATTGTGAAAATGAAATCTCAATTGAATTAATGATATTCTCCTAAAATTGGGGAAGATATTAAATGAAGTTTAGAAGCAAAATATTTTTGTTAACTTCAATCAGTTGCTTGATTCGAGAACTAATGTGCAGAATAAGAATAGAAAATCTTTGGTAGAGAAAAAAGAAGATTGAATTTCAATTACTTCATTTAACTTTTTCAAAACTTATTAATGGTAAAAATTTTTTAAATCTTTTTAAAGAAATTGGAGACTTCAAATTAAGAAAAACAAGGACTTGGCTTGAATAAAAAAATATTAACTACGATAAGAACTAAACAGTTTACATGATTGGATTAACTTTGAGAATAGAAGAAACAACAGAAAGGTTCTCATCAAGAGTAGCAAATAGAAACATTTTCGGAAGATCTGATGAATATGGAAGCAAAGGGGAGTATTTCATTCTTCTTTTGCAAATGCAGGGACCAATACTAGAAATTTTATTACAAGAAATCACTTCCTTTTCAAAACCTTTAGAAAATTTCTGAAATACTTGTGAACCAAAAAAATTATTTTATTTTCTCTTATTTTTTCTTATTTTTTATTTCGCAACATTTTAATTATTGAAATACAACATAAAATTTCTCGAAATATTTAGAAGTAGAAGAAGTACAAGTGACAACAGTGTAACCAATATCCTTGATTGCATCCAACAACTGTTCAGGAGATTCAATTTTAGGTTGTTTTTCGTGAGAGGGCCATTGAGATCCAGTGATCTCCCATTTAGGATGTTCGGAAATTTCCGACTTTAAACATACAAAAAAAGATTGTACAAGTAAAAGATTGTCTACTTTCTTTTTTGGATCAGGAAGTTCTATTTTAAAATATTTTGCTTCCCTTTTCTTTTTTTTTGATTTTGAATGAATATATTTTTTTTTAATTTTTTTTATCTTACAATCATTGCGTGACTCATTTCGTTTGGCACAACAAACTCTCCAGTTCTCAAAAAATCTAGTATTGGCTCGAAATATTTTCCATTTCTATCTTATTTATTTTTAAACAATTTGAAGAAATTTAATTTTTTTATTAGTATTTTGAAATTTGAGAATTTATTATATTTTGTTGAAAAATGAAATAAATTTTTTAATTTTTATAATTTAAAGATATTTTAAACTATATCTCATGTATCTTGATTATATTTTCTCCTTTTAAAAATTCCTCAGTTATATTTCTTTATTTCCTCACAAATATATATATATATATTTTTTATTACCTATACACAAGTAACCCTCATCATCTTTGGGATATTTATACGACAATAATCTGTGGAAGATGCAATTGGATCCAGCATGATCATTCATCAAGGTACCAGCAGAGGTTTCATATCTTTTATTGGTTGTTTATAAAGGAAGAGAAATAAATGTAAAAATTTAAAATTTATTTTTTCTTTCAAATTACTTTATTCCACCAATATTTAGTTTGATCCATAAATTCATAGATGGTACTTCTTTATTCATTTTTTTTTTTTTGAAAGTATACGATTATATCAAAACTTTCTTTTTTTTTTTTTTATTTATAATATTTCTTCTTTTTATCTGAGGCAAATAAATATCTTTAGTGGTTCAAAGTGATATGGTATATATTTTAAAATAACGATTAATTGTGAAGTTTATATTGTTATCCAAGAAGTGGACCAAATTAAATAATAAAATATAAAAATAAATATAAATAATCAATCAAAACTTTTTATTCGTACAATTGAAAAAATTTGAAAAACCATTTTATTTGACGAACTATGCATTATGCATTCTTGATACAAACGATCTGAACATGTTCCTTTGTATTTTGAAAGAAGAAAAATTTTAATAAAAAAAAATGATTAAATTTGGTACCAATTATTGCCTGTCAAAAGACCTGGAAAGAGTCTTAAAAAAGTGAAAAGTTCAATGTTTCCATATTGAGTTGATTGTTTATAAATCTCATCAAAACCATCTTGGTAACATCCTAATTAAAAAAAATTATTTTATTTTTTTATTTTTCAGTTAAAATTTTTTATTTTTTTATTTTTTTTTACCATTTGAACAAAAATTTAAAGCGTTTTCACCACCAAATGGTACTCCAACTTGATTGGATGCTTGTATGGCTTGTTTGACGAGTTGTTGGGGTCTAGAGCCACAATCGCTTGCATCTTTCATTTCCAAGCAAGTGAAATCGAATGCAGCATTACATTTTTTAAGAGTTTGAGCAATATTGTAATCTTTTTTATTTAAATTAATCATTTGATTCATATTTTCCTAATTTCTTGAATAAAAAAAAAAATTTACAAGCATTAACATTGTTTGTGTTGTAATATCCTGCTGTCAACTTTTTAAATTTTTTTCAACAAAAAAATTTTTTACTTGTAAAAATTTAAATTTTACTTCCGCTGCATGAGAATTGTCAGCATACCACCAATGAATTCCTTTTCATTTTTAAATATTTTAAAATTATTTATTGTTTTATTATTAATATTTTTGATTTACCAGAAATTTTGGCAGCAACATGGATGTGATGAGGAGAAAAAATGTTATTCGCAGCGCATAATATCAATTCTCCGTGTTTGTTCAACATGTTGGAGTACCTGAGATGAAGAGTCAAGTAATAAAGTTTAAATTTTTTTAAAAAAATTTTACCATTCCAAAAAGAATTTTCCGCTTTGAAAAGATTGATTAATTTTTATTTTTAATATTTTTTTGTTATAAATTTTTTTTGTTATAATGATTTTTTAAATTTATATATTTACTAAGAAGAGGAATAATTGTCAAATCCACTTGATGAGAAAAAAGGTACGCTCGAAGGAGGTTGCGAATTATAATTTCCCGCACTACTAGGAGCTCCTTTTCCCCATTCAGGATGTCCTATTTAAAAAAAAAAATAATTTGAAAAAATCATAAAAATAAATAATGTAAAAAGAAAAACCATTTTGAATTGAATGATTCTTCAGCTTTTGAAGCATGTATTTATCGTTGCATTGAAATTCTCCTATTCCACTTTTTTTTAAAAATTAAAATTAAATTTCAAAAATGAAAAAAAATAAGTTATTTTTGTTACCAATATTGCCTAAATTAAAAGATGAATTTTAAAAAAAATTAAAAAAAATTTATTATCTCACCATTTATTATCTTGTAACTGATAAGAAGGATATCTCATCTCTCCTGCAGGTCCTAATCCAACCTATTGATTTTACAAATATTTTTTATTTTTATTTTTTTATTTTACAAAATTTATTTTATTTTATTTTATTTTATTTTAATTTCTTTTTTTTACTTGGATTTGGTCGATGGTGTTCGGAAAAAAAGATTTGAAATTATCAGAAAAACTTTGCATGAAATCAGCATAAATTTGAAGAGGACTTCTTCCCTCGAACAAAGTTTCATTGTCTACTCCCAAACTAAGATATTCTTCGTCTGCATTATAACCATAGTCCTTGTAAAAAATGTCACTATTCCTCTTTCCCACTTCTAAAACATACTGTGGTAATGTGATCTAAAACAAAAAGATTTATTCAAAATAATTTAAACTTTAAAAAAAAAAATTTAAAAAAATTTAAAAAATTAAAAAAATTAAAAATTTATTACGTAACCTAATGGGATTATTAGTTTTTCAAAAAAGTTTTTTTTTTACATTCATCTCCAACATTTGTTCCACATTTATGAAAAGACATTACCTGATTTTTTTTTTTTAAGAATATAATTTTTATGATGAATAGCTTTTAATTTGGAAAAGAAGGAAGGAGAGTTAATCATTTACAACTTGCATCTTCAAGCTTGTGTTTCTTGCCATTTCTGCCAACAACAAATATGCTTTCCAATCATACTGCTTAGGGCCATTTCTCTCAACAATACCCCACCAAACATCAGTCTTTATTTTTTAAATTTAATTGTTAAAAATAAAAAAATAAAAAAAAGAATTTTCAGAAGAATTTTCTTTTTTTTAAAACAAATGTTTTTTAAAAGAGGAATGTTCTTTCTTGCCATTATCCCATCCACTCCTCCTGATTTCAATGTTTGCATTTGAGATAATAATGCAGCTTGATTATTCAATTGTCCGTCATTAGTCACGGTATCTAATGGGAGCTAAATAGATGGAGGAGAATACAATTAATTCGTCAAAATATGAGAATTGTTGATAAATTTTTTCTTTTATGAGCTGACCATCACTGTGAATATAAATTTTTTTTTTTGATTAAAAATGCCAAAGGAAATAATGAAAATGTTCTTTATTATATACCTGATACTGGTATAGAATATATTTTAAAGATGCAAAATATTAAGAAAATGAACAAAGAAGAAAATTTCATTTTTTTTTATTTTTTTAAATTTAATTTATTAATTTATTCAAAAACTCTTTTTTTTTTCCTCAAATGAGAACAAGATCCTTCGAATGATCAAAAAAAAAAAAAACAAACATTCTTCAATTGGAATGGATTCTATCCTTCAAAAAACTGAATCTCTTATTACCTTTGGACTTCTTAATAGCAGCATTAAAAGCATCAGTAGTACCAACAACAATAGTCAAAGTTTTAGAGCGGGTGATTCCAGTATAAAGCAAATTTTTTTCCAACATGACGAGATGTTGAGGATGAGCAACGATGATCACAACGGGAAACTCACATCCTTGAGATTTGTGGACGGTCATGGAATAGGCGGTTGTTATTTCTTGTAGGTCATCGTTTTCGTAGACGACAAACTTGGAGATTTCTTGCAAGTTTTGGGAGGTGTTGTTTTCTTCTTTGTTTTCTTCGTTTGTGACCACATCGTACGTTTTGTATTCTACTGTAACTTTTTTTTCGTTGAAATCAATATCCGTGATAATTCCTTGTAAAAAATGAAAATGTTCAATTTTTGATAAATAATAATAATTTTTTTAAAAATAAAAACAAAAAAAATAAATAAATAATAAAAATAAAAAAATAAAATAAAAAATCGAAATAAATTTTTTTTTTGAAAAAAATGATAACAAAAAATAATAAAAATACAAAATAAATAAAAAATAATCAAAAAAAAAAATGTATAAAAAATAAAAATAAAAAAATGGAAAATAAAAGAATAAAAAATAAATATGAAAAATGATTAAAAAATAAAAAAATAAAAATGTTAAAAATAGATTACCTATTTCTCCATTAAATACATCTTTATCATAATTGTTGACGATTTGCATGACTTTGTCACCCAAAATGAATTTTTCACTAGAGTTTCTCAAAAAAGTGTTTTTTTGGTTAGAGTTGGGATGAAACATGTTTTGGATGAGATGATTAATGTTTCTGCTTCCCAAGTTTCCCTTTCTCATGGGTGTGAGGATTTGTATATCTTTGATTGGATCAAAGGAGAAGTTGGGGAGGTATTTGATCAGTTCTAAAATACAGTCGAGAGCTTTTTTTTCATTATAACACTCGATGAATCTTTTTTTTTTTTTTTGAAAAATGAATATTTAATGAAATTAAAATTTGAAATGAAATAAAATATTAAAAAGATAAAACCAGAAGTTCCATTCAAAAATTAAAATATCTTGGTATTAAATTTAAATGTTTAAAAATGAAATTAAACTAAAATAAATAAAAAAAAGTCAAATTAAAATTTTAGGAATAATGAAATAAAAATGAAATTAATGAAATAAAATGAAACAAATTAAATAAATGAAATAAATGAAATAAATGAAATAAATGAAATAAATGAAATAAATGAAGAAATAAAATGAAATAATAAAAAGTAAATTAATATAAAATTTATTTTACCTGAAATCTCCTCCTTCTTCAATAAATTTGTCCCAACTGATCTTTTGATTAGGATCTTTCAATTTTTTGAAAATATCAACCACATTGGAATTGTCAGTGATTTGGAGAGGAGCACTGCTGAGATAACTGTTCTCCACATTGGAATGGTCAAAATAGTCTGTGTCTGTGTTTTGAAAAGGAAGAAAAAAAGAAGGCAATGAGGGTAATTTCCCTTGCAATATCTGGTAAGCTGCATCAATAATTTTACCTATTTCAACGAAAAAAAAATTTTAAAAAATATTATTTTTTTAAAAATAAATAAATTTAAAAAATAAAATGATTAAAAAAAATATTTTTAAAAAATAAACAAAAAATTATTTTAAACAAAAAATTTAAAAAAAATTAAAAATTTTTTTTATTATTTTTTACTATGTTTCTTTTGTCTAAATACACTGATTAACTCCACGTTTGGAATGTACTTTGAGGATATCAAATCTATTAAAACTGATCCAGCAGCAACAGAAGGTAACTGATTAATATCTCTAAAAAAAAAAAAGTTCAAATAAATTAAAAAAAAATTAAAAAAAATTAAAAAAAAACTAAAAAAATTCAAAAAATTCAAAAAAATTAAAAAAAATTCAAATAAATTAAAAAAATTTTATTAAAAAAAAAATCAATTAATAAATAATAAAATAAATAAAATATAAATTTACCCAACTAATATAACAATTGCGTTGTCTGGTATTGCTTTGAATAATGCATTGGCCAAAGCAAGATCTATCATGGAAACTTCATCTATCAAAAACAAAGTGTTTTCCAGTTTGTTGTGTTCGTTTTTGAGGAAAGAGTTGGATTGAGGATGATAATCCAACAATCTATGGATAGTTGTAGCTTTTTTGCCTGTAATTTCCGTTAATCTAGAAGATGCTCTTCCTAAAAAATTTTTTATTTTATTTTATTTTATTTTATTTTATTTTATTTTATTTTATTTTTATTTATTTTATTTTTATCATTATTTTTAAATTTTTTGTTTATTTTATTTTTTATTTTTTTAAAATTTTTTGGATTTTTATTTTTATTTATTTCTTTAAAAATTATTTATATTTGGTACCAGTAGGCGCAGCTAAAACAGGTTGAAGCATAAGTTTATTGTATATTCTAAGAATGGCAGAGATAGTATGACTCTTTCCTACACCAGGTCTAATCAAAAAAAAAATAATTTTTTTTGTTGTTCATTAAAATTCATAAAAAATAATAAAAAAAAATTTAAAAAATAAAAAAAATAAAAAAAATAAAAAAAATAAAAAATAATTTTTTTTTTTTATTTTTTTACCCCCCAGTAATAATAAGCAAATTATTTTTCATGGAAAGATGGATTGCTTCTTTTTGCTGTGGAGAAAATTCAATGGACATTTCCTTTTCTATGATCTCTGTCATACTATCAGTGTTGACATAAGGGTAAGGAAATCTCCCATTCTTTATTCTTTTGATTTCATCTGCTAATTCTTGTTCCTTTTCAAAAATTTTATTTTATTTATTTTTATTTTTATTTATTTTTTCATTTATTTTTTCATTATTTTTATATATTTTTATTTATTTATTTATCATTTTCATTTTTATTTTTATTTTTTTATTTTTTTATTTTATTATTTTAAATTATTTTTAATTATTTTTTATTTTTATTTATTTATTTTTTTACATGTTTGAACATTACAGGCTCGTAGATCCATTCAACCTGATCAGAAAAGTGTTTAACTAATGTTTCATTGTTGCATTGTTCATCGATTGTGTCAGAAATAAATTTAAGATATGATTCCTCTTCGTTAGAAAGCATTTTAGCTGTTGATTTAATCAACATATGTTTTGGCAAACAACTTTTTTAAAAAAAAATCATTTTATAAATTCAAAAAAGATTAATTTTTACAAAACAAGTTAATGAAATTTAAAAAATCTAAAAAAATTAAAAAAATCTCCAAAAAAATTTTAAAAAAATTTATAAGAAATATTTTGTAAAAATTAAATCAATAAAAATTTTTTTTAAAAAATCTAAAACAGTTTAAAATATAAATAAGAAATATTTTTATAAATTTAATAAATTATCAAAAATTTATAAGAAATATTTTTATAAAAATAAAATAAAATATTTTTTAAAAATACCTGTGTCCAGATTTTTGATTTATGGTTAATAAATTATAAATGATGGCACATTCCAATCTTTCCTTGAAGAATTTCCCAGGAGAACCCAACTTTTCTGCTATTTTGTCAGCAAGCTCAAAATTGATTCCATCATCCTTTAATAAAGAACCATCATTAGAAGAGAGCTTTACTAAGCTGTACGGATTGTTTTGAAGCATTTCTTCGACTTGTTTGCCGTATTTCTGGTAGAGTCTTTCAGAGTGAGCGGATCCTATTCCGCAATCGTAAAGAAATGAAGTTGTTTCGAAGCACTCTTTTCTTTCGTTCCAACTTTTTATCATCGCTTCTATCTTTGCTCTTCCTATTCCTTTCACCTATTACAAAAAGTAAAAAAAAAAAAAATTTGAAGAAATGTTATGAAAGGATTTTCTTTTCATGACAAGTATAATTCTATTAAATTAAAATTTGATAAGATATTATTTTATGAAAGTTTTGAAGCAAAGAAATATTAAAAATTATGTTCATTTTTTTTTATTTACCAAATATAATCTGGAAGGTTGTTTTTCGATTATATCAAATATTTCCACCCCAAATTGATCTATCAATTTCTTTGCGAATGATTTTCCTATCCCCTTGAATGATTTTAAGTAATTGAATGCTGTTTCATTCGAATTGGGCATCACTGGCTTGATAGAGATCGCCCTCAATTGAACTCCATAATCTTTGGCTGTCTCCCATTTGCCTTCAACGTGAATATATTGTCCCTCAACAAAATTTGAAGGCATTTTTCCTAATACTTTCATTTTCTTGTTCCTTCCTTTTGTATTTACATTCATACTCAATATCACAAAGCCAGTTTCTTTATTATGAAACAAAATCTTCTCCACATAGCCATATAAGGAATCTTTTTGATCTTTCCCGAACATATCTTCATGTTCTGGCAATGGATTATATTGCTCCTCGTAATTATTGACATGATTATTTGATGTTTGTTCTTCTATCTCCATACTTCGCTCGAATTGTTCAAAATTATCATAATTGCAATAAAATCTTTTATTTTGTGACATATTAAAGCTATTATAGGAGTATAGTCCAAAATATTTCCTTCCTAATCCAATTATATTGGATGAAGAATAATTTATTTTGTTTAGGATCTTTTTTGTGGAGAAGATATTGAACTTGTTTTTAAAGTGATATTGAATTTTGAAGGGTCCTTTCATTTTGTTTTCCTATCTCCTTTTTTTTTATTTTTTTTGAAAGTGAAATATTCAAATTTTATTTAAATATTTTCTTATCAACTTGTGAATTTTCAAATCATGAAGAATTATTTATGATATAACAATTGTATTCTTTTCACAATTCTATTCTTTTCAATCTGATAAAAAAAGAAAGGTTCTATTAAAATTTGATTTTAAAAGTTTATTTAGAGTTATAAGTTTGATTTTCCTGGGTTTGGTCCTGTTAAGAAAAGTTAAAAGCTAAAATTTCAAAAAAAGGGTAGAAAAATTGTTTTACCTGAATATTTCTCACCCAAAAAATAGAACAAAGACTCAATTCTGTCAGAACCAAAAAAACTTAAATTCTCTTTAGTTTCAGAATCTTCAATAAGAAAAAATGGGGCACCTTTTTTAAAGAATAATTGAGTAAAAACAATAAAACAATAAAATAATTAAAAATTTTTAAAAAAAATTAAAATTTACCATAACATCTATTTTGGAAAGCAAAGTTGGTTAGTTCTGTTAGTTTATTCTTTATTTCTTGAGTTTCAGAAAGAGACATGTATTTATCTGTAAATTCTTTTTGACCAGAAACTTCTTCTAGGACGGACCTAATTACAGGTTCTTCGTTTATAGGTTTAAATTCTTGGAAATTGGATCTGTAGAATGCCCTTGTTGCTTTTTCTAACATTTCAACACTTTCATTTACTTTGATGGCAACCAATATTCTTTGTACTCTCAATGTATTTATTGGAAAAGTTGCTTTTTTAAAAATAAATTTATTTTTAAAAGAAATTTAGGATTGATTTGATTTATTACGTGGCTGAACATACTTTAGTTGGAAGAATTTTGATTGTAAATCCAAATCATTCAACATATATAAAGCTATCATCAAACAAATTATTAATTGATTCAATATTTTCAGAGAAAAAAAAAATAAAACCCTTTGTTTTATTCAAAGCAGGTGGATTGTTCTCTGATAATTTCATTATTCCACCAAGAAAGAATGGCTATTAGAAGAAAATTTAAATTTTTTTCGTAAAAATTTGGTTTCTTACGCATAATTCTAATTCAGTATGCTTTAAAATAGATCTATATCTTGTCATTACTTCAAATGCGAAATAGGAATCTATGTTTTATTTGGGATTTTATGATTACCCTTTATATATTATTAAAAGAAAAATTTGATTTACAAGGTGAAACGGTATCATAGAAGAATTTAACTTTAAAGATTCATTGAGTTGATGATATATGAAGAATAATTGATTTTCTTGTTACCCTTTTTCAATTTCATTTTTTTTTAATTAAAAATTTAACATATTTTTGAAAAGTGATTGATTTAGTTTAATCAAATGATCTCCATTCATTACTTCTCTTCAAATTTTTAAAAGTAATGGCAAATCATTTTTTAAATCAAAAAATATAAAAAATTGAATCATGATATAAAGCAATAGATTAATGAGAAGAGCCAAAAATAGTTTATATAGTTTGAATAACATAATAAAAAGGAATAAGTTAAAAAATCTAATCATATTGGCATTATTCCTATATTTTTTGTTCATCTTGACATTATCAGACGAAGAATATGAATATGAAAAAAAATATGAGGCAAATGAACATTTTCCAAATGAATTTGAAAGATGTGTGATGAAGAAATTGAATTATAAGACAATGGAAGAATTATATCCAATAAATAAAAAGAGAGGAAGTGATATCAAAACGATACAAACAAAATTGATAGAATATTTCACCTTCTTCAAAAAATACACGAGAGATTACAAAGAATGTAAGCCAAAGACATTAGTGTTCAAATGTAGAGAAGGTTGCCAAGGATTTGGAGGAAGGGTGAGACAATTGATAGTATCATTCTACTGGGCATTGAGTTCAGGGATGGATCTGGAATTTCTTCTAGATTTCCCAATAAACATCAATGAATATTTCGCTGCTACAAAACCCTTCACTTATGAATTATCTCAAACAGAAAACAACAAAAACTTAACAAGCACTTTACTTGGATTTCCTGACTCTGAACAAGAATACAAGACAAAAGAATATGTAGATAGTTACTACCATAACGATGTTGTCTTTGCTAATCCAGGAGTGGATAATTGGCAATATTTCTTTGAGAATCCTTATTTCGAGGAAAGAATAAATGCAATATTTCCTTATTTGAAGAAACAGAGCAAGTATGAGTTAGCTAAAATAGTGTTGGATCTTTTCTTTGTTCCCTCTCCTTTTCTAAAACGAGAGTACGAAAGATATAGTGAAAAGTATTTTAGTGCGAAGAACTCTTTCAAAATAGGAATTCAAATGAGAATGGGAGATGCTGTCTTCAATGAAAACACAGACAACAGACACAGTTGGGAAGCTCCTGAGATTTTTGCGGACAAAGCCATCGAAATTTGCCTTCTTAAAAGTTCAAAAAAATGCGTCTTTTTTGTCACTTCTGACTCTGTTAAAGCAATTGACATTATCAGAAAGAAAATACAAGCCAAAACAAAGCATTCTGTCATTTTTTCCACCGATGGTGACCCTCGCCACATTTCAATTAAAGTCAAAGGTGATGCCAAAACCATCCACCTGAAGACTTTTCTTGACTGGCACATCCTTTCGGAGATGGACTTTCTTATATTTGGAAGAAGTGTTTATGGAGGTAAACTTATTCTTTTTTTTTAAAAAAAAAATTGTTTGGTGTTTAAAAAAATTATTTGTTGCTGTTTATTCTTTTTTTTTTATTTTATATTTGTTTAAAAGAAACTTCTTCATGGAGATTGGCTGTTGATTCTTTGAGATGGGATCGATCTACCAAGACATTCATTAATTACATGGATTTTTTCAAGAAGACTGGTGGGGAACTTCCTTATCAGTATTGATTTCCCATTTCACTGAAAAAAAAAAAAAAAAATCGAGAATACAATTTATATCGTTTTGATACCAACAAAATAAAGAAATTTCTCAAAAAGTAAATTTATATAATACACCCCAATTCAAATCATGAACAA
The DNA here is from genome assembly GCA_024220525.1 of Cochliopodium minus. Taxonomy (NCBI): domain Eukaryota; phylum Discosea; order Himatismenida; family Cochliopodiidae; genus Cochliopodium; species Cochliopodium minus. Next base: position 67,763 of record JAMYWO010000053.1, on the reverse strand, counting down.
GTCAAGACTTTATTTGATTTCATTTGCTTGCATTCTTACCATTTATTTTCTTTACAATTCAAATGAACCCATATCCAATCAAATTACAACAGAGATAGATGAATATTTCCCTAATGAATTCGAAAAATGTGTGATGAAGAAAGAGGGATTTAAAAAAATAGAGGAGCTCTATCCAAATCTCCAATCAACAAAAAAACTCCTTCAAAGAAAATCAAATCTCAAGATAATCGGAGCGGAAATATTAAATCACATGAAAATCTTCAAAGATTACGTTCAAAAACATCCTCCATGTAAACCTAAAACCTTAGTTTTGAAATGTAGGAAAGGATGTCAGGGGTACGGATCCAGAGTGAGAAATTTGGTGATTGCGTTTTATTGGTCTTTGTTCACTGGGGTTGATCTCAAGTTTGTTTTGGATTATCCTGTCAACATTGGCCTTTATTTTATTCCCGAATCTCCTTTTACTTATGATGTATCTGATACTGAAACCAGAAAAGATTTGCAAGTATTAGAATTAGGTTATCTAATATTTTTTTATTTTTTTATTTTTTTATTTTTTTATTTTTTTATTTTTTTATTTTTTTATTTTTTTATTTTTTTATTTTTTTTAAATTTTTTAATTTTTGGTTAGGTTTGCCTGATTCTGACGATATTTATAAAGGAGATAATTTTATTTCAGATTGGAAAGATTATGATGTGATTGAAGTTAATCCTGCAGTGGACAAATGGGACGGTTTCCTGAAAAATGAACATTTACAATCACGAATCAACTCCCTATTTTTTTACCTCAAAAAATTATCAAAATATGAAATGATGAAAATTGTTTTGAATTTGTTTTTATCGAAACCCACTCCTTTTCTTTTGAAAGAATACAAAAAATATTTTCAAAATTATTTAAATGAAAAGAATCGAGAAAAATTTTTTACTGTTGGAATTCAATTGAGAATGGGTGATTCAAGCTTTTTTCAATCTTATGATGTTAGATATGATTGGGAAACACCTGGTATTTTCGCTCAAAAAGCAATTGAAGTTTGTGTTGAAAATAAAAACAAAAAATGTGTCATTTTTGTTACTTCTGATTCTGTTAAAGCTATAAATTTAATTAGAGAAATAATTGATAAGAAATTCAACAAGAATGAAAATCTTTACGAGATCATTGTCACAGATGGAAATCCTTTGCATATTTCAGATCAAGGTGACATGGAAGGGGATAAACTTTTTTTGCATACTAAAACTTTTCTTGACTGGTTCATTTTAACAAAAATGGATACATTAGTAATAGCAAGGAGCAATTATGGAGAAACATCCTCTTTGATAAATGAACAAAAAACATATCGATACTTGAAAAAAGATAAAATATTTCATGATTACATAGAACATTTCAAAAGAACAGGAGAAGAATAAAAAAATATTTATTAACAATAAAAAATTGTGTATAAAAAAAAAAAAAGAATTTATTTTGTTTTCTTCATAAAAATTCTTTCAAGACCATTGATATAAAACTCTTTTTTGATTTCACTATCACACTCCTCCACCCCAAAATTAAGCACGAAATTTTTGAGATCTTTTTTTTCAAAACCACCTGACAACTCTTCAAACAAACCAATCTTTTCAATGGAGAGCCACAAATGAGTTACTAGGTAAAAGAGAAGCTCGAAAGAGTAGTTCTTGTTTTTGGTAGCTTTGAACTTGAAGAGGTTGTTGAGGTTGTAGTCTGATTTGATTTTCTGTTTTCCCAGTCCTGGTGGGCTGTAGTATTCTTTGATCACTCTGAAACAAAAGTTCTTTTTCATTTCTGAGGAAGGGAGTGTCTTTTAAATAGTAAAAAAAATTAAAAAATTAAAAAAATTTTTAAAAAAAAAAGTAAAAAATTAAAAAAAAAAAATAATTTCTTTACTTCCAACAATAATATTTGGGTAGATGGATCAAGAATGTCGAATTTGGAAGTAAAAAAGTGGAGATAGGAAGAATCTATCAACTCTCCAACACTCCACAACAAATAAACAAAGTGTACGAACATATCGAACAACTCTTCACTCTCCTCATCATCCCTTTTCTCAAATGCTTTGATTCCTTTTAAAAATTATTTTTATTTTATATTTTAAAAGATTATTTATTTTTTATTTTTAATTGTTATTTCTGATTTTTTTTATTTTTACCCATGAATGTATCACCTATTAAATTTTCTGCCTTTTCTTTGTAAATTTCGTACAAAAGGGATTTCTTAAAGTCCAATTCTTCGGGAATTCTCTTATCTTTTTTGTCAATATTTGCACCTTTTTTTTTTTTTTAAATTTATTAGAAAAAAATAATAAATAAAAATTAAATAAAAAATAAAATTAAATGAAAAAATTTAAAAATTTATTAAGAATAAATGGAATGATTTTAGTTGAATATTTTTTGTTTTGTTTTGTTATTTTACATTGTTTTTTTATTTTGAGATTTTCGTTGGTTATTTCCAATTCACTTGTTAATACTGAAAGAATGAACTTGAAGAAATAACGAAGGTTCAACCTCAATATCTACATTTTTTTTTAAAAAAAAAATTTATGAAAAAAAAATAATTGATTCAGTGAAAAAAAAAAAAAAATTTCGTTTGTTTTTTTTTTTACATCTTCATCAATATCATCATCTTGAATCTTTCTCTTCTTATTTTTCATATCTCCTTCATTGAGATCATTTATGATGGTAGATGCTCTCTTCTCTTTGCTCAATACTGAGATCACGTTGTATATCCTCGTGTAGATCGATTTGTTGTTCTTCTTGGTGTTGGTTTGTTGTTGATAGACGATATCGCATGATGTAGGATATATAGATTTGGGATTCCTCGATAAGATGTGGTTCAACATCCCATACAACTCTAATGTGTTCTCCAAATTTTTGCTTTTCAGTAATTTTTCTATTATCGTGTTCATTAGATTTCCTGATACTATATAATGTGAATCTACTGATGATTCCAACAATAATTTTCCTTCCACTATATGATTTATAATCAATATAAAACAAAGAAAATTGAAAATGAAAAAAAAAATATCGTTAAGGTTTATTTATTGCGCCTAAAATTTGTTTTATTTTAGGTATTTATTTACAATCATCTTCTCTTAAGTGTTTATCTATCAAATTTTCTATTTCTATCAATAATTCTTTTTCATCTATATTGCTATTCTTTATTTCATTTTCATCAATAATCATTTTTTTTTTTTTTATTATTTATTTATTCTAATTTCTTTGCTTGATATTTAAAATCTTTTGAATGTTTATGAAATGTGATATTTTACGATCGTTGTATGTTTCAAAATTTTGTTTTCTGATCTTTTACTATTTTGATTTTGAGCTTTCAAAAATAAGATAAATTGTATACTTTTAAAATGTATGAGTTTTGTCTAATTTCCTTAATTTGTTTGTAAATTGTGTGGAAAAAAAGGTTCAACAACAGTTTTGTCAAACTGAAAAAATAGATCAATAAAAATTTAGTAATCAAGATACATTTTAGAGGAATGTTGATTTAAATATTGATTTGAGTTGAGTTTTTATATTTAATGTTATGCTTTTAAATTTAAAATTCAGCTAACTTGTTTAATCAAATCTCTCTTTGTAAGAAAATTAAATATTTTTTTTCACTGAATATTAATTAAAAATTTATTTTTAAATAAGAAAAATCAACTATCAAAAAAGATCAAAAAAAAAAAAAAAAACTAAAACTAAAACTCAAACAAACTCTTTATTCTTTAAAATATTATGTCTGAACCAGAAACATTTGCATTCCAAGCAGAAATTGCTCAATTGATGTCATTGATCGTCAATACATTTTACTCCAACAAAGAAGTATTTCTCAGAGAATTGGTCTCAAATGCATCTGATGCAATCGATAAAATCAGATATACATCCCTTCAAGAAGGACCACAAGTATTGGAAGGACAAAAAGAATTATTCATCAAGATAAGAGGAGATAAAGAGAAGAAAACATTGGATATCATCGATTCTGGTATTGGTATGACCAAAACTGATTTGATTAACAACTTGGGAACCATCGCAAGATCTGGAACAAAATCCTTCATGGAAGCATTGTCCAAGGAACAAGCTGATATCTCCATGATCGGTCAATTTGGTGTTGGATTCTACAGTGCATATCTTGTTGCAGATAAAGTTATTGTAACCACCAAACACAATGATGATGAACAATACGTTTGGGAATCTGATGCTGGTGGATCCTTTACCATTCGTCTTGATACTGAAGGAGAAAAATTGGGAAGAGGAACCAAGATCTCTTTGGTTTTGAAGGATGATCAACAAGAATATCTTGAAGAGAAACGTATCAAAGAAGTGATCAAGAAACACTCTGAATTCATCCAATATCCTATCCAACTTTACATCACCAAAGAAACTGAAGAGGAAGTTCCTGAAGAAACCACTGAAGAAAAGAAAGAGGAAGAACAACCAAAGATTGAAGAAGTTGATGAGAAAGAAGATAAGGAAGAAGAAAAGAAGGAAGTTAAAACCAAGAAAGTTAAAACTATTACCAATGAATGGGAACAACTTAATAAACAAAAACCTATCTGGACCAGAAATCCAAAGGAAATCACCAAAGAAGAATACTCTTCATTCTACAAATCTCTTTCTAACGATTGGGAAGATCACTTGGCAGTAAAACACTTTTCAGTTGAAGGACAACTTGAGTTCAAAGCTATCTTGTTTGTACCTAAACGTGCTCCTTTTGATATGTTCGAAACCAGAAAGAAATTGAACAACATTAAATTGTATGTTCGTAGAGTTTTCATTATGGACAACTGTGAAGACTTGATTCCAGAATGGTTGGGATTCGTCAAGGGAGTTGTGGATTCTGAAGATCTTCCTCTTAACATCTCCAGAGAAACCCTTCAACAAAACAGAATTCTTAAAATCATCAAAAAGAACATCATCAAGAAATCCATCGAAATGTTCGAAGAGATCGCAGAAAACAAGGAAGATTTCAAGAAATTCTACGAAGCTTTCGGAAGAAATCTTAAATTTGGAGTTCATGAAGACAGTACCAACTCCAAGAAATTGGCATCTTTGCTCCGTTATCACTCTACCAAATCTGGAGAAGAAGCAAACGTTTCATTCCAAGAATACATCAACAACATGCACAAAGATCAAAAGGATATCTACTACATTACTGGTGAATCAAGAAAAGCAATCCAAAATGCACCTTTCTTGGAAGGATTCAAGAAAAAAGGAATTGAAGTCATCTTCATGACTGATGCTATTGATGAATACGTTGTTTCCAAATTCAAAGAATTCGATGAGAAGAAACTTGTTCCTGTCACCAAAGAGGGAATTGAACTCCCAAAGAATGAAGAGGAACAAAAGAAATGGGATGAAGTCAAGAAACAAAACGAAGAACTCACCAAAGTAATCAAGGATATTCTTGGAGACAAAGTAGAGAAAGTCGTATGTTCTGATAGACTCGTCAAATCTCCTTGCTGTCTCGTAACTGGAGAATTCGGATGGTCCGCAAACATGGAAAGAATCATGAAAGCTCAAGCTCTCAGAGATAACTCTATGAGTACTTTCATGGTATCCAAGAAGACTTTGGAAATCAACCCAGAACATGCTATCATCATTGAACTTAAAAAGAAAGCAGAACAAGATAAGAACGATAAAACCTTGAAGGATCTCGTATGCTTGTTGTTCGACACTGCTCTTCTTTCATCTGGATTTTCTCTTGAAGATCCTTCTTCATTCTCTCAAAGAATCCATCGTATGGTAAAGTTGGGTCTTAGCATTGATGTTGATGATGAACAAGAAGAGAAAGAAGACCTTCCTCCTCTTGAAGAAGAAAAGGGAGAAGAAGGAGAAGAAGGACAATCCAACATGGAATCCATCGATTAAAAGAAAAAAAAAACCAAAAAAAAAAATCTGTTTAAAAAAATTATTGTTTTAAAATTAATTAATTAAAAATATTAAAAAAAAATAAATGAAAAATTCCTTTTATTTCTATCCTTCTTTTTCTTACACTTATTTTATTTTTTTTTCAATCAATGGGTTGTATGAGCTGCAAAAGCTGATCATAATTTAAATTTTTGAGATTATCAGCCTGATCCCTAGCAGTCAAAATGATATTGGCGCCCTTTTTTGATTTTACAATTTCACCTTTGCCTATTTTAACAATCAAAATATTTAAACTATTCTCTGAAAGAATTGTGTTCTTATTTTCGCTTAAAAAACTTTCAGTGATAAAAACTTTTTTAGATTTGAAAGGACGGTTCCTTGTTCTTGTGCCGTAATTCTTCTCCGGCAACCATTTGTTCTTTTGGGAGCTGTCTTCCACCCATTCGGGGCTGACAATCCACTTGGAAGTAAGAGCGGCACAAAGAGTTTTGAGTGTGCGATTATTAGGGGGAGAAATGACATGAGTAATATGTGGATCAAAACCATTTTGCTCTTATAAAATAAACAAAAAATAAAAAATAATAAAAAATAAAAATAAAATAATAAACAAAAAATCAAAATAAAATAAAAAATAAAAATAAAAATAAAAAAAATTAAAAAAAAAATTAAACTAATAAATAAAAAATTAATTATTTTCTTACCTAAAACAGTTGCTTTTAGTTTGGTCGATTGTTTTGCTAGTAATACACGTTTCTTTCCATCGGTAATTCCTGAAAACAAAAAAGTTTTTTTTCCTTTGTCTTTGTCTTCCTCTTTGTTAGAGTCCTTTTTGTGGGCGGTCTTCTGTTTTTTGGGAGGAGTTTTGTCGATAGGCAATGGCTCCGCAAACTCTTTCTTCTCCGATCTCTGAGAATTGGAAACTGACTTCTTTTTTTGAGTGCTAGATTCTTGAGTGGCTAAAAAACAAAAAAAATCAAAAATTAAAAAATTAAAAATAAATAAATTAAAATTAAAATTTAAAAAAATTATTATTTTTTTTTTACCTTTTTCTTCTGTTTTTCCACCACATTTACCACAGAAGTTGAAACCTTCGGGGAAAAACATGTTGCAGGCTTTGCAAAATTTCTTCTGGCTTTGGGAGCTTCTGGGAGTTGGAGATTTCTTCTTGGGGTTGAGTGCATCCTTCAAAGATTTCATTTTCGGAGTGTAAGGAGTTCTACCTAAATAATGTAAAAAAATTTGATTTGAAAAATACAAAAAAAAATGAATAAATACAATATACAAAAAAATTAATAAGAGAAAAAAAAACAAGAAAATTAATAAGAGAAAAAAAAAAAAAAACAAGAAATATAATGAAAAAATTAAATAAAATTGGAAAAATAAAACAAAAATTAGAATAAAAAATTTTAAAAAAAAATATAATATACCTTCTTCCTCAGTAACAAGAGAAAAAGAATCGAGTTGATTGAAATAGCTGATTTTTTCTTTTATATCTTGAGACTCTTTCAACTCTATGATTTTGTCATCGATCTTGTTCTCAGATCTGGAAGATCTCTTGGTGCCAAAAGTTCTCTTGGCTGTTGAGGTGGGTTTGGGTTTGGTGGGGGATCTTGATCTTGAAATGGGGATTTTGGATTGAAAGTTGGAGGCTTTGAAGTTTTGAAACTCTGAGCATCCGAACCTCACGATTTTTTTATACAATGCACTATCATGAACGAGCTAAATAAAGAACAATGAAATAAATCAAAAAAAAATAAAAAATAAAAAATAAAAAATAAAAAATAAAAAATAAAATAAAAAATAAAATAAAAAATAAAAAATAAAAAATAAAAAAATAAAAAATAAAAATTAAGGTAAAAATTAAAAAAAACCAAAAATCATTTTTTTTTTACATATTTTAAAGTTATATCTTGCTGCAAATCTAATACATCTAAAGAGACGTGTTGGATCTTCAATGAATGAGAGAGAATGCAAAACAGATACCCTTTTGTTGTTTATGTCCCTCACAGAGTTGAAGAAATCGACAATGTCTCCCCACGTCTTCTTGTTGAGAGAAAGAGCTAGTGCGTTGATAGAAAAATCTCTTCTAAATAAATCCATCTTGAGATTAGAAAGTTGGACAACTAAAAAATTAAAAAAATCAAAAATACTTTAAAATAAAAATAAAAATAAAAAATTAAAAAAATTAAAAATACTTCAATAAAAAAAAAATTAACTTTAAATAATTTTATTAAAAAATAAACTTACAAAAAAAAAAATAAAAAATGTAAAAAAAAATAAAAAAATTTAAGAAAAAATGTAAAAAATAAAAAATTTTACTAGGCAAAGATACTGGTTTAGGATAAAACTCTAGTCTTGCAGCTGCAACATCCAATTTGAAACCTGATTTAGTAGTGATGGCAGCAGTGTGGAACTGAGGATGGACTTTACAAGTTCCCTTCAGTTTTTGTGCTAAACTCTCTGCGAAACTTATTCCGTCTCCCTCTACAACAAAATCTATGTCATCATTTGCATGTCCAAGAATCAAATCTCTGACAAATCCTCCAACAACAAATATTTGGACCCCTAATAAATAAAATAAAAAATAAATAATAAAATAAAAATTTAAAAATAAAAATAAAATAAAAATGAAAAATAAAATAAAAAATAAAAATAAAAACAAAATAAAAATAAAAAATAAAATGGAAAAAGAAAAGTAAAAAAAAAAATGGAAAAAAAAATGAATATGAAAAATAAAAATAAAAATAAAAATAAAAATAAAAATAAAAATAAAAATAAAAATAAAAATAAAAATAAAAATAANTATTTTTTATTTTTTATTTTTTATTTTTTATTTTTTATTTTTTATTTTTTATATTATATAAATTTAAAATATAAAAATTTTTTTTTTCATTTTTTTCTAACCTCGGAGCAATGGTAACCTTTTTGATGTTATTAGGACCATTTTGGAAAATATCATTGAAAAAAAACAAGTACTCTTCGTTGTTGATGGCAGGTGTTAATATCTTTTCGGCGAACTCGAGAAGAATCTCCTTGAACTCATCATCCTTCCTAATATCTTTATCAAAATAAGCCTCAAGCCAATTTCTAAGAAGAGTTGCAATACTTGGAAAAAAAAATTGTTTGCAAAATAATAAAATAATAAAAAAATAAATTAAAAATAAAAAAAATTTTGAAAATAAAAAATATCCAAAAAATATATAATTAAATTTAAAAATTATTTGAACAAATAAAATAAAAATTATTAAAAAAAATTTTATTTTTTTTTACCTTATCCACTTCTTTTCATCTCTGGTCTCACAAAAATTTCTGATGAAAATGTTCAACAAGTTCATGCGAGTAAAGTTGTAAAGAGAATAAGTGTTGAACCAAACGTCACAAAACTCCGAGCCCGGCTGTTCTATCATCATATTAACAATGGAATTCAAAGAAATGAACTTGATGATGCCAGGATTCTTTTCATCGTAGAAAACTTGGTTTGAATGGATCAAATTTTGTGTCGTGTCGATTTTATGTGAGAATTCATCAACGATACGTGATAGTGCCTCGGTTTTTTCTTTGTAGGCCTCCAACATCTTTTCGTTTTCTTTGAGCTCTTCCACTTGTTTTTCCAGCTCTTTTATTCTGTTGTTTTTCTCGGAGAGATCGTCTTGGAGATCTGTTAGAGTTTTACTCGAAGTTAATTGAGACAATATCTCGATTGCTTTTAAAAAGAAATTTTTAAATTTTTTTTTTAACACATTTTTAATTGATAAAACAAAAAAAAAATTTTTGTTATTTTTTTTTTTTACCTTGATTCCTTTCTTCAGAATTTTCTACTTTCCTTTTGAGTTGCAAGTTTTCTTCTTCCAACATACGTATTTTAGCTTTGGTGTGAAACTTTTTGAGTTTTTTGTGGAAAGAATCGTCCTTCTTCTCAAAGGGAATGACAGAGGGTTTCAAATTGGGAGAAACGCTCCAATTATGAATGAAAAAATCTTCCGAGGTAGCCTCTCTTTTCAACTCATTTTTTTCTGAAAGTTCATCTGTATTAATACTGCTGCTTTTCAATTGTTCATATTCATCTTCCACTTTGAAATTTCCTTCCACTGCTATTTTGTTTAATAACGTTTTGCTTGATTCTAGGAGAGGATAGTATATCGTTGGGTTTGTCAGATCTTTCTCTTCTAATGAGTTGATCGCCTTTTTGTAGTTGTTGAACAGCTCCTCTAGGTTTTCCAGCTCTTCTTTGAACAACATCACTGTCTTCATTTTTTCTTTGCCTAGGTTCTCCATCTCTTTATCCATTCTCTCTTGATCTTCTTTGAATCTGAAGAACAAATTTTGATTTTTGAATTCATGTTCCTTCACTACATGATCCTATTAAAGTTGATAATTCTTTATTTGATCTTTCATTTATAAAATATTATCAAAAGCCCCCAATATATTTTTTTATATTTTCTTTCATTATTGTATATAAAGTTATAATATAATATTGAATATTCATATTGAATCTCTTTGATAACATAAGATTAGAAAAAATTGAAATAATATATTTAGATCACAAAGATTTTAAAATTTTTATATTTGGAACTGAATTATGAAATAAAACACTAATTTCTTTTCTCCCTAAACTTACAAAGAATCCTGCTTTTTGCAATTCTCTTCCTATTTTGATCGCTTCTTCTTTTGTGAGCGAAAATGCCTTGCAAAACCATTTAACTGCATATTTCCCAACAAAACAACATGGATATACTTTACTCCTCCATGATCTATCTTTTACTTTTACGCATATTTTCATCACTTCGACCAATTTTGGAAACTTTTGAAAATATTTTATTAAAGATGGTCATATTTCTAAAAATGGAAAAATATCAATTTTGGAATTTACATTTCTTAGCAATTTGGTATCCTGTTTTTGAATTTTATCATCTTTGTCTGTAAAAAATTTTTTCATTTTTTTTTTATTTTATAAATATTCCAAACCTTAACTTTGTTAAAAGAAATACCAAAGAAGATAGATAGTTTCAGTATCAAATTTGATGAAATTTAATCAATATTGGAATTAGAATAAATAATAAAAAATAAAAAAAAAAATTAAAAATTAAATTTCTATAAAATTAATAATAAAACAAGTTTAATTTAAAAAAAGAGGTTTTTCAGAAAAAATGAAGTTTTTTTTTTTGATAGAAATATCCCGTGTTTCAATCAAATGAGATCTTTTGCTAAGGAGGTTACTTGTTCATCTTTCAAACCAGAACAATGAGTGAACAAGTTGGTCAGGAAAGGATCTGATTTGTAATTAAAAGAACTAACTTGAGCTTCTTTCAAGAAAACTAGAATTTGAGAAAGTTGAGTTATTTTAGAGAAATTGATCAATCCTTTTCTGTATTTAGGTTTTAATTCATCAATGTACAAATAATCACTAAAAAATAAAAAAATTAAAAAAAATTAAAAAAAAATTAAAAAAAATTAAAAAAAATTCAAAATTTTTTTTTTTAACCTTAATAGTAATGCTAGATAAGGAAAACATGGATTAGATATTGCGGTGACCCTTCGAAGGGTAGAGTAATTATTGTGATATGAAGCAACGTCTTCGAGGAACTCCTTGTTTTTTTCGGTGTTGACGCTGAGTTGCGACCAAACTGATTTCATTTTTGTAAGGTTGAAATTTGAAATAACCATAAATATTTGAACACCACAATGAAAGGCACCTTTTAAAAATATTTAAAATGAAAAAATAAAAAAATAAAAAAAATAAAAAAAAATAAAAAAAACCAAATTTAAAAAATAAAAAATAAAAAATAAAAAAATCTTTTTGGTTTACCTTTTTCAATGCAAGATTTTCCCATGTCAATTAAAATTTCCATCAATTTAATTTTATTTTCAGTCTCTTTCTCCAACAAAACCTGACTCAACATCCAATCAGCAATACGATTGAAATAGCTGGTAGACTTGCAAATGTTAGGAGCGAGCTTCAACTTATCTTTGCGCGTCCAATTCAAGTGATGAAACTCGGTTGGTTTTATATTTTTAAAAATGTTAAATTGAAATAAAATTAAATTTTCGCAGAATTGGTTGGGGTTGAGTGATAAGATGGAGAGTAATGACTCTTTTATTTTCGGCTTTTCGATGTACACGTTCATGTTGTCGGAACTTTTCGATTTTTTGAAGAGGGACATTGCCCTTGCTACTCTCAGTGATCCAAAGCTGTTTTTGTCAGTTTTGGGAGGGATCATAGGTGCAGAAACAGTTAAAACGTTTAATCTATTTAAAAAAAAAATAAAAAAAAAATTGAAAAAAGATTATGAAAAAAAAATTGTAAGAAAATATTTGAATAAAATTTCTTGTTTAATGTTTGAAAAAATTTAATTTTTTTAAAAAATATTTTACTTTGGAGCAATGGTTACTCTTCTTACAATCGTACCTGACACCTCCTCTTTTTGTTGGAAAAAAAATTTGAAGAAGAAAAGAAACTCTTTGTTCCCTAGTGCTGGAGAGATCACTTTTTCTGCAAACTCGAACAAAACTTCTTTAAATTCAGAGTCTTTTTTAATATCTTCTTCCAAATAAATTTCAATCCAATTTTTCACCAAATTTGCAATTCTTCGAAAAAAAAAAAATCATTTTTAAAATGAAAAGAATTTATAAAAAACATAATTAAAATTTAAAAAATCTAAAAAAAAACAATTAAAAATGAAAATTATTAAAATTATTTAAAGAATTAAAAACTAACAAATATTTTTTTTTTTTTTACCCATTCCATTTCTTTTCTTCTCTTGTCTCACAAAAATTCTTAACAAAAATGTTCAACAAATTCTTGGGAGTCAAGTTAAACAAACAGTAAGTGTTGAACCAAATATCAGAGTACTCCGAGTTAGGATTATCAACCAACAAGTTGATCAAGGAGCTCAAAGAAATGTACTCGATATTTTCTTTGTCATAGATGATTTCTTTGGAATGGGACACAATATGTGTGGTTTCCATTTTCTGAGAAAAATCTTCGACAACTTTGGTGAGTACTTCATTTTTTTCTTTGTAGACGTTCAAAAGTTCCTCTGCTTCTTTTAGCTCTTCAATTTTCTGTTCTAGTGCTTTTATTTTCTCGTTCTTTTCGTTGAGTTCGTCTTGCAGTTTGATTAGTGATTTGTTTGATGAAAGGGTGGACAACAAATCTATTGCCTAAATAGAAAAAAAAAACTAAATTAGGAGTCACTCAAACAAAAAACTTTTTAAAAAATATTTTATTTTTGAATGAAAATATTTAAAGGATTAAAAAAATTAAAAAATAAATAAAAATTAGAAATAAGTAAATTAGAAAAACTAATTTTAAACAAAATTTAAAAATTTGAAAAAAAAAATACAAGAGATCTGTCTTCAATGTTTTCAACTTTTCTTTTGAGCTCTAGATTTTCTTCTTGCAACAAATTCATAGTTGCTTGAGAATGAAATTTCTTCAATTCCTTGTGCAAAGACTTGTTCTTATCAAAGGGAGACTGCGTGCGGTTACTGTTCCGAGTAAGCGGAGAAAAAAAATCATCGGATTCGTTCAAATCATAAGAACTGTCGATGAAACTGTCGCTGTCCTTCATTGGTTTCATACTCAAATCGAAATCTACTTTGAAATTTCCATCCTCTGATGCTCTTTTGATTAAATTTTTACAACTTTCTACAAAAGGATGGAATATTAAGGGATTGAAGAGATCCAATTCGTCTATTGAGGCTAGTGCCTTCTTAAAGTTTTCAAAGAGTTTGTGGAGATCCTCTGATTCTTCCTTGAAGAGCACTACTGTTTTTCTTTTGGTACCAAGGTTGTCCAATTCTTTATCTAGTATTTCTTGGTCTTCTTTGAATCTATAATACAGATATTGATTTTTGAATTCGTGTTCTTTCATCACATGATCCTTTATTTATTTCAAATCAATAAAGAGTATATTTTGAATTAAAAGAGGATTGAAGGAATTATTAAGATTTATTATAAATTATATATGGAAGAAGAAATAAAATTATTATTTTTAATATTCAATCAAAGGTACCTTTATTGTGCACATATTTATGTTGTAAATTTATATTTCGAACAAGAAGTACCTTTTGAAATATACTTACAAAAAATCCTGCTTTTTGCAATTCTTTTCCAATTTTTATTGCTTCTTCTTTTGTGAGCGAGAATGCTGTACAAAACCATTTCACCGCAAATTTTCCTACGAAACAACATGGATACAATTTCGATCTCCATGTCCTATCTTTTACTTTTACAGATCCTTTCATCACTTCAACCAAACTTGGAAACTTTTAAAATTGAATTGAAATGAAATGGAATTAAATTAAATTTCCTTTAATTCTCTATCATCTCAAATATATATTATTTAAAAAAAAAAACCAATTTTTACATTTCTTAACAATTTTGGATCTTGCTTTTCTATTTCCTTCTTATTGTTAAAAATATTTTTCATTTTTTTTTTTTATATATTTTTTTGCATTAAGAATTGAGGAATCAGTTTAACTCCTTTATTTTTTAGAATCATTCATAACAATGTAATGTTTTTTTTGATCTTCACAATTCTCATCATTCAAATAAAATATTGAAATGATTAAAATTTTAATCATCCTAATTATTTTGGCGAATTCAAATCACTTATTGAATTCTCTGATTATTTGAACAAAAATATAACAATTTTTTTTTTTTTTTTGAGATTTCCTAAAGGAGAATAATATTAAATTAAATGAGATTTCATTTTCACAATGTTGAAGGTTGATTAAGCGAAAATGAAACATTAAAATATTGTTAATATGAATAATACTTCAAGTAAAGAATGATAATAAAGAAATCGTGGTTGTTTTGGGTTTAAAAGTCTTTTTTATTTTATCAACAAAATTTTTTTTATTTTTTTATACAATATTATAAATTAAAGATAGGGATTTTTTTTTCCTATTTCACTTGCACAAGAAGAATGGAGTTTCATCTTTTCTGAAATTTTCACATCCTTTAGATCTAAGCCTGTAGAAGAAAAGATAGAGTTCCAAAAGCTTTTCGATTTGGGATTGTTCGAATTCAAAATCATCTTGAAGAATGTCGAAACCCTCTTCTTCAGAAAAGATGAGAATGAAGGACATCCCATCTACTTCATCTTCTTTAAATCTTTTGGCTTCAGTTTTAAAACCTTTTGATTTGAGGAGATTATAAAGTTGAAACATGTCCAATGATCTTAGATGGAAGATCATCATGTTTTCTCTAATGAAATTTGTCTTCAACAATTTATAGTTTAATCCTTTTCCTTCATCAATTTTTTTTCTTTGAGATGAGCTTTTGGCTTTGATTCTCTTTGAGATTTGTTTATTCATTTTTTCAGCGGTTATTTATTTTTTCGATTTCTATTTTTTTTTATTTTTTTTTTTTTTATTAATTATTCACATCTCAACATTGTGAAAAATACAAAAAAATTTCTTTTGCTAAATTAGGAAAATTATTTAATTTATCTTTCAAAATAAATCCAGTTTTGACAAAAAAGTTATTTAAAAAAAATAAAAATAAATATGTTTGAGATTTGAAATTGAATTTTAATTGATTTTTAATTTCCCTAAGGAAATGTAACAAAAATTTAAATTAAACTTTAATTAAAATGGTACCATTTTGTCCCGACAAAACGTAAATGAAATTGAATAATCCCTCATTATCGGCCCTGTTGTTT
Source organism: Cochliopodium minus (assembly GCA_024220525.1). NCBI lineage: Eukaryota > Discosea > Himatismenida > Cochliopodiidae > Cochliopodium > Cochliopodium minus. Next base: position 52,224 of record JAMYWO010000053.1, on the reverse strand, counting down.
ATATTCCAAAAGATAAACTGCCACTATAAAAAAAAGGTTTTTTAAAAATTTTTTAAAACCAATATTTCAAATTCACATTAAAGAAGATAATTCCTAAAATTTTAATCTTTTGTCAACGCTCAAATACCATTTTTGAGGATCCAAAGAATTTGGAACTAATTATTATGTTTCTTGAATTTAAATTGAAAATTACAATGAAATTCAATCCCCAAAGATTATTTTATTATCTTTTTATAAAATAATTATAAATCAAAAGAAATTTTAGGATTCAGTTGAAACATATTTTGATTTAAAGAACGTATAATAGGAGACTTTGTTTCTATGAAGAACTAACATAATAACTAGTTTTTTCTAAAGTTTCTCCTCAACAAAATAAAAAAATTTTCTTCCTTTCAGATTTCCATAATTTTAAAGTTTTAAAGTAAAATTTAATTATTTCTTACCCTTGCTTTTCCTCTTAAACCATGAGTTCAAGAAGTCATGAATTTGGTGAATATTTTTGAGTAACTTTGGTTTTAGAATAATGATGGTTTGAAATTAAAGGTATTAAAGTCTCACACAAAACTTTTTTGATTCGACAATTCAACTTCTAATTAATTTGGTAATTGTAAATCTTTTTCAATAAAAAATCTACTTTTCAAAGAGCAACGAATTGTATTTCAATTATATCCAAATTTATAATTGTTTAATGTGAATTAATATATTTGATCATTTTTTTTATCAAATTTTATAAGTGAAATCAAAATAACTCCACTCGATACATCAATCAATTCTAAAAGCATGAGTGATAATGATAACAATTATTTAAATGATCAATCTATCACAATTTGGGAGAAGACTTTTTAGTGAGCAAAGAAATTAATTTTTCAATTTTAATATAAGATCTTACATCAGTTTCAGACCATGTACAAGCAAAAATGTAGAAATTTGATTTAGGAAATGTGAATTGAAAAGTTAAACTAATATTCAATCTTCTTTTTTCCCAATCTATATGTTACATTCTTTTTTATCATTTAGAAATAAGTTGATGTTGATATTCACAAACTATTTTGAACCATTTTTTCCAAGCTTATAATTTTTTTTAACCATTAATAATTAATTAAAGATTTTTATAACTTGTAACATTAATTATGGATCTTTGATAAAAATCTATTCAGGATTGAATGAACTTATATTTATGAGAAGAAAAAACAAAATTTTTTTAAATTTTTCTTTTATTGAAACTTAAAAGCATTTTCTGTGAACAATAGCAGGTCCAGATTCATCATACTCTTCCTTTGAGATCCACATTTGTTGAAAGG
>JAMYWO010000053.1:18833-50171 GCA_024220525.1 Cochliopodium minus | reverse complement strand
TTTTGATTTTAAATTATTACAAGAAAATGAAAAAAAAAAATCAGAGAAATTTTAAATTTTATAAATAAAGTATTAAAAAGTTGAGAAGAATCAATTATCCTTTTCTGGCTTGTAAAAAGTTTTATCTCTAGGAGAAAGAAGATCAAAATCACCACGTTGAGGATCAATATCATAAAGGCTTTTTCTTTGAACAGGGTGTTTATTGGAATCTTTATTAGGAAAAGAGTTGGTATCCACTTTTTTGAAAGGTTTTTTAGCACCAAAACTTTTCTTTTTGTAGGAAAACTCTTTGTCTATTATTTTTTGTTCAAGGTATTCATTTTTTTCTCTTTTTTCCTCTCCAAAGTTTTCAATTTTAAAATTATCGTTTGAATCAAAGCTTTCCTCATTCTTTTCTTCATCAACAAATTCATTTTTATTCATTCGTTCGTCGTTGTCATCATTGGATTCTTGTTTATTTTCTCTTTGATCTTTGATGTACTTTTTCTTTCCGTGCCTGTAAACAGGATATTGATCTCTTTGATCATTCTCGAAAGGCATAAGGGGATTTCTCACAATAGGTTTTGCATCATTACAATAATGAGCCCTAATCTTAAGAGTTCCAGAATATTCTTTACCAACAATAGAAATCCATCCCACACCTCAAAAATAATAAAATTAAATGAAAATATCAAAAGAAATATAAATTTAATTTTAAAGTTTAAGTTATTATTACCTGGAAAAGAAATATCAATAGAAGCTTTGTGCCATGTAAAATGGGTACTGTCTAAGGTAATGTCAACATAGCTCATAGGAAAATCTTTAACGGCTCTTTCGTTGGTGAAAGGAGGAGAAAGTTTTTTGAAGCTTCCTCTTGATTTAGAGTCGAATTCGTCTGCTCTTTCAATGTTGGTGGCATGGATAGGTAGCATGTGAGAGCAGAAAACAACGAAATTGAGGTATCCATCTCCCGAGAGATAATCTATTCTTGCAAATCCCCCCAAAAACAATGTTTTACCTTTTAAAAAAAAAATTAAATAATGAAAAAAAAAATTAGAATAAATAAGTAAAAATAAAAATAAAAATAATTGAAAATAATCAAAAACAAATCATATTCATAATAAATAAAATAAAATAAAAATAAAATAAAAATAAAAATGGATTATGAAAAAAATTAAAAACAAAAAATAATTAAAAATATAAAATTTCGAAATTAAGAAATAAAAATGAAATAAAAATATATGAAGAAATTAATATTTAGAAATTAAAAACTAATAATGAAATAAAAAAATATAATTAAAAAGTCTTTACCACTAATCATTCGGTATATTTGAGGGGTTATTCTTTTCTTGGGAGAAACAAATTTGAGTTCGTCAGGAGTTAACCTAGGAGTGACAGAAAATTCGGGCAAAATGATACCAGGTGTGTCGTGTAATTTTGTTCCATTTTTCAAAGGGATGATCACGTTATCAACTGTTGTTCCTGGCAAAAAGGAAGTGGTTAGTTTACGATCTTTTGGTCCTTGGTACATGTCAATCAGTTTATTAACGAAAGAAGATTTTCCTGTCAAAAAACAATATGAAAGAAAAATTATTTAAAATTTAATTTAAAAAAGTATTTAAAATAATTAAATAAAATAAAAATTTAAAAACAAAAATAAAAATAAAAATAAATATTAAAAAAAAATTTCAAATAATAAAAAAATAAAATAAAAATAAAAAATAAAAAATAAATTTAATAAATAAAAAAGAAATTAAATTTTATTATAAAATTTTTATATTTTTAACCTGCATTTGCCACACCCACAACGTAAAGATCACGCCCATTTTGAATGCCATCTACATATTCTACTAACTCACGAATACCTTTTCCATTTTTGGAGGAGATCAGCATGACCCTGGAAGGTTTTAATCCACATTTTGAGGCTTGTTCTCTCAACCACCTCTCCAATCTGGCAGGTTGCCAATCATATGGCAACAGATCTATTTTGGTACCTAAAAAAATGAGAATGTATTTTAATTTATTATTAATTTATTTAATTTTAAAATATTTTTTTATAATAAATTATTAATTATGTCTTATTTTTTATTTAAAATTGAATTTATTTTAAATTTTTATTTTTTACCCACTAATATTACGGGATTTTCTCCTGCAACTTTCTTGTTAAATTCATCCATGAAAGTCGAGTTGAAATCAATAACATCCACGAGTTTCAAAATGACACATTTCTTCTTCTTCAAGTTTAGAACTTGCTCTGAAATGTACTTTTGTGGAATAGGAGTTCCCTTAGAATAGTACCTTAAATCATGGCACCTAAAAAGAACAAAGAAAATTTTTATTTTTATGATTATAAAAAAAATTAATTTAAAATTTTTAATTTAATTAATTTTTTTTTATTTTTTAAATAGTCTTAGAATTAATGAAAAAATTCTAAAACTATTTTACCTTTGACATATGACGTGGTTTCTTGGATCAATGTCGGGCATGTATCCTGGCAATGTCGGATCCGTTTTCTGGAATTCAGTACCGCATCCCTTACAAACTTTTTCTCTGTACTTTACTGAGTTCCCTTTGTCGTCTCCCTGGAGCTCTTCATCAAATAAATAAAGTGTATTTTCAATTAAGAAAATTAGTTTTTGTTTTTGGAATTAGTAATATTTAAAAAAATAATATAAAATATTAATAAAATTAATAAATAAATATAAAAATGAATTTTAAAGTATTTGTGTATTCTAATTTTAAAATTAATTAAGAATGATGGGATATTTTTTCTTCTTTCTTTCTCTTCTATCTTCTCCTGCTTCTTCTCCTCAATGAAAGTGTCCTCTTCGAAATATCTGCGCATTTCATCGTTCAAATGATTTTCGTTGAAATCATCATCAGTTCCATCTAGTTCAGAAGATTGAGGTGCATCTCTTTTCTTTCTGAAATTTTTAGCAAGTTTCGATTTGGTAGTGGAATAATTCTTTATAGGGAGGATATAGTGGGTATGATTATATTTGATAAAGAAATTGCTTGATTTAATGATAATATTGGATGAGAATAAATGATTCTTGTTTATCAACAGAGGAAATTTATTTGTTATAATCTTCATTTTTTTTTATTTTTTAATTTTGAATTCTTTTTCTCTGAAAAAGTATTTTTAAAGAAAAACAAAATTACTTTAAAAAGAAAAGTTTTGTTTATTTTTCAATTAAAAGTCTAAAAAATCTAGTTCTGAAGGAAGAGACTTAGGAGAACTGTTAATAATCTCAACAGAACCTCCAAAAGTACAAAAAGCAGGGTAATACTAGGAAAGAAAGAAAGGAATAAGCAAAATTTTGAAAACAAAAAATTAATAAAATTTTTATTCTTACCTCATCACATTCGTCAAAGTACGTAGTGTACATCGGAGCATGTATTCCATCAACGAAAAAATGAAGCTTGCGTTTGACAGTATCAACAAGGCATCCAAACTTTCTTTTGTCATTCACACCTTGCAAATTATAACAATTCCCATCAAATGACATGTTTTTAGACTCTAATTGCTCAGTTAATCCTCCTTTTTGTAAAAAAATATATTTAAATTAATAATTTAAAAAATATTTAATTTTACCACACCCTCCTCGACTTTATGATTAATAGAAAATTAATAAATAGAAAATTTTTTTTATTTTGTTTTACGTCCAGATTGCAGATTCAATGACAAGACAGTATGATTTATTGTAGAACCAAATGGTGTTCTCTTCGATTTTATTTTTGTCTAAGATCCCAAGACCACAATAAGATCCATCTATGAAAACAAATTTCAAATAGCAATTAATTTTTTATCAAACAAAATTCTCTATTTTACAATCATTAAACAAGAGCTCGAAATAATAGTGATCTCCTTTTTTGATAGGAGTCTTCATAATATAAGTTCCATGAGAACAATTGGCTAATTAAAAAGTTGGTTTAATAATTAATAGTGAAAAAACATTTCTACCCAAAGTATTGCTCTGAATGACAAGTTGGTTTTTCACATTATCAAAGTCTTCTTTGAAGTTAAAGTCTCCAATGATCAACTGATTTTTTCCCTTTTTCCCTCTTTTCTTCTTTGTTTTGTTTCCCTTGTTTCCCTTTGTTGGTTGCTCAACTCCCATAATTTCTCTTATTCCCGCCAAGATCATTTGAATGGCAACTGGATTTGTTAATTTCGAGCTAATAATGGAAAAAATGGAAATTATAAATGTTTTTTTGATTGGGATCCAAAAAGATCATTTATTAAATCCTTCTTTTGAAATTATTTGTGTATTCAATTTGAAAAAAAATTTGATTTTTATAGAATACTTACAAAGAAGTGACAATTTCAAATGAAGAAGAAATATCTTTCTGAATATTTTCTGTTTGTCTCATTATCAAATTTTGGTCGATTTTTTTTTATTTTTATTTTTATTTTTTATTCAAATTTACAATAAAAATCATTTTCTTACTCAATAAGATGATTTTTTAGTATGAATTTTTATTCAATGATTATCATAAAAAATAAAAAAAAAAAAAGTTTTTTTAAAACAATCCTTTATATTTATTTATTTTGTTTGTCTATCATTTCTTGAGAGAAGCAATGTCAGTCATTTTGACACAATTCATAACATTGTCTGCAAGTTGTTGGGCGCAAGAAACCAACTGATTCTCCGCAGTTTTGTCGGTCTCGTTGATGGAAGCCTTAACAGCGGTCAAAATCTTTAATTGAACACCAAAATTCTTTGCATTGAGAGCAAAAGAAATAATCTTGTTTTTTCAAAAAAAAAAAAAAAGAAATTAAATTAATTTAAAATAATTTAAAAATAAAAATAAACAATCAAAAAAAATTACCTGATCTTTGTCGTTTTGATTACAATTAACCGATTTTGAGAGGGAAAGGACTTTCTGGACATTGGACGAAATTTCTTTGGTAGCACGAATCATTTCAGCCTTATCACCAGATTTAGCAGCTTGACTCTTTTTTTTTTCATATAAAAAAATAAAAAATAAAAATGAAAATAAATAAAATAGTTTTAAAATTTCTTTTATTTCTTACCAAAGACTCCAACAATTTACCCAATTCCTTTGCACAACCAAACATCTGACCTTTAGGAGTGTCATCCACTTGTAACTCTTGAGCAGCCTTTCTAACCTTCAAAGAAATGACGCCCAATTGATTAGCGGTGTTTTCTTGAGGAGATTCATCTTTAAAAAAAAAATAGTTATAAAAAATGTAAAAAATAAAATTAAAAAATTAAAAAACAAAAATCAACAAATTTATTTAATAAAAAAATTATTTATTTACCAATTTCTTCTAATTCTTCATTTACTCCAGATAATGCTTTCTTTGCGAGAGCCAAGATTGCTTCGTTGAGTTTGGTAGCTCTGTTGTAAGTGGAGTTGAACTTTGCAGTGAATGACCAATCGACTCCATCAATGCGATTTTTACCTTTTAAAAAAAATAAAAAAATAAAAATGAAATAAAAAAATAAAAAAATAAAAAATGATAAAATAAAAAATGAAAATAATAAAATAAAAAAAATAAAAAATGATAAAATAAAAAATGAATATAATAAAATAAAATAAAAAGATAGAAGATGTTTACCTAGTTCGAAGAATCCTTTTCCCATGATCTCTTGGTCTGCTCCTGCTTCTTGGAGCTCCTTCTTCAATTTTTCATTTGCAACTTTTTTGGATCCACTCAAAACTGTTGATAAAAAAAAAAAAATTGAAAAAAAAAAAAAAACAAAGAAAAAAAAAAATATAAAAAAAAAATATAAAAAAATCAAAAATTAAAAAAAAAAAATCACCTAAAGAACCTTGAGCCTTCATCTTGTTTGAAATGCTCTCCAAAAGGCTCAAAGCATTGCTCTTGTTTCCAACCTTGATGCTCTCAATCAAAAGAGGCAAATCCCTGGACAAACTTCCACAATTCTTGATGACTCTCTCCCAATGAGGAGGTTGAGAAGCATCAACGATGTCCCTGTTGACATCCTTTGTCTCCGCCAAAATGTTTTGAAGTCTTTTTTGTGCGTTTTTGTCGTTCAAATCGTTGGTCACGTCGATCACTGCGGGTCTGAGAACGTCCAAGTGTCTTTTGGCTTTTTCGATCGCTTGGTCCAAGTGTTCCTTTCTTTCTGGGTGTTGCTCTCCAACCAAGTTTGCCAACAGAATTTGTTCTTCCTAAAAATTAAAATGACTTTTATTTCCAAATATAAATATAAATAAAAAAGTTACAAAAAAATAAGTAGAAAGAACATAAGAAAAAAAAATGTAAAAAAAAAAATAGAAAATTTAAAAAAATGATAAAAATAAAATAATTAAATAGAAAAGTTTTAAATTTGTTTGTTTTGTTAATTAAAAAATATTTTTTAACTAGAAAATTGCTCATTTATTGTTTAAATTTTTAAATTTTTTTTTTTACAAAGATATTATAATTTAAAAAAATAAAATGATTTATATATTTGTTTTGATACCAATCCATCCACAATAGAAGTAAGTGAAACTTGGTTTTCTTGGGTGATAGGGAATTCAATTGTATCTACCAAGTTGTCGATTTGCTCTCCGATTTGGGCGATCTTTTCGACAGGATCTCCAGTAGAGTTCAAAATCAAATCGTTTAACTTTTTGATTTTAGTGAGCATATCCCCCAACTTGATAAGATCAAGATTAGAGAGTTTCCCTTTAAAAAAAAAATTAATAAAAAAAATTTTAATTGAATGACAAAAGATAAAAATAAAAAAATTAAAACAAAAAGTTTAAATAAAAATTAATCATAATCAAAAATAATAAATTTAAATTTTAAAAAAAAATTAGTAAAAACATTTTTACCATTAGCTTCTGCCATACTAGACAAAATATTTGCAATGTCTTGACCACTGTTGATTATAAATTAATTTTAATGAAAAACATTATTTTTGGAGAAAAAGGGGTTTGTATACCAATTGAGAAGGGTTTGTTTCAATTTCTTGTTAAAGGTCTTTCCAGCTAACATGGAGCACAAAATGTCATCACCTTTGAGCAAATCCAAAATTTCATCAAGAGCAAACTGAGCAGTAGGATCTTTAAATCATGAAAAAAATAAAAAAAAATAATATAAAAAAATTAAAAAAAAATAAAAATTTAATAAAAAATAAAAAAATTTAGTGAAAAATAAAGAAAAAAATTTTGTTTACCATCTCCTACTTCTTTGGATGCTTTCAACAAGTTCATTGCATTATTTAACTTGTTTGCATGATGAATCATATCCATTTCAACATCAGGTGTTAAAGCGTCGATGATTTTCTTGGAATTGTCATTTGCCTTTTCTAGAAAAATAATTTTAAATTAATTTAAAATAAAAATAAAAATAAATACCAATCAAAGAGGAAACAGGGGTGATGCTTTTGGTCTTGAGGGATTTTTCGACTTCAGCAGGCAATTTCTTTGCAATTTCTTCTTGTTGTTGTGCAAGTTTTTCGAGCTCTTTGGCTTGTTCTCCCTCAACTAAACAAGAAAAAAATAATTAAAAAATGAAAAAAATTTATAAAAAAATGAAAAAATAAATTAAAAAATATCAAAAAAAAAATAAAAATAAAAAAATAATTATACCAGGAATAGATCTCAATGCCTTAGCTTGACTAAGTAAATCTCTTTGAACTTCATCAAGGAGTTTTCCTGCTCTTCTTGTGTCACCTGCTTTGATGGCATCAATCAAATCAGCACCATGTTTTTTCAAACCAACACCAGAATTGAAAGCAATTTCTTTAGGAGTAAGAGCCTTGCCTAACAACTCTTGTTGTGCATTTTGGATGTTTGAAAGAGCATAGTCCAACTCTTTTTGGTTCTTAGGGTCTTTAGGATCTTTGGCATAATTTTCTAAAAAAAAAAATAAAAATAAAATAAAAATTTTGATAATGAAATGAATAAAATTATCTAAATGATTTTTAAAAAAAAAATTTTTTTACTGATAGGATTGAGCAATCCTTCTAATGCCTTTTGTAGTTTTTGTGCTTCTTGAGGATGTCCCATGTTCTTTGCTAAAAAAAAAATTATTTGTTGGGAAAAAATGATTAATTCAAAAAAAAGAAAATAAAAAAAAATTTTTTTTACCCATCAATACTTCTTCTCCTACAACAGCAGAAAGGTTTTTGTATTTTGGTACGATGTCTTCGGTACTGGCATTCCAAAGTTCATCAATAGCGTTGTCGACTTTTCTAGCAACTCCCAAAAGTTTTTCAGAAGGGGTCTCGCAAACCTCTACAGATTTTTCAGGATGGGCGAGTGATTCAATTTTTTTGCTGTAATCTTCTGCATTTTGTAAAGCAACATCAAATGCTTTCAAAAACTTTGGAGCGTCTTTGCCACTTTTGTTAGCGAGGACTCCCTTTGTGGAATTCAATAGACCTGACAAGATAGGCTTCATTTGTTCCACTGCGATTTGCATTGCTTTCTTTTGATTAGGTCCTCTTTCTATTTAATTACAAATAAACAAAAAAAAATTTTAATCATAAAAATAAATAAAAACTAAAGTTAAAAAATTTACCAAATTTAACTTGTTGTGCTTGTTTAACTTGTTCTTGAATACCTCCAATAACTTTTTTAACAACCTCACTATAAACAAGTTAATCAAAATGAATAACTATCTTGAGAATAGAAATAAAGAAAAATTAATATACACAGCTTCTTTTTCGTTTCCAAATCTGACGAGATCTCCAAGATTAGCCAACATCTAAAATCAATAAATAAATTTTATTAAAAAAAAAAATTTTAAAGAATTACCAAAGAAACATTTTCTGCAGCCTTATCAAAGTGATCAGGCATTGCTTGTGCTTTTTTCATGTTATCAGATGCATTCAAAACACTGTCTATTGCTTGAAATACTTTCTTCTTTTTCTCCTCAACTGGATTCTCTGCATATCCCTTTGCGTTATCAACCAAACCTTTGATAGCATTAGCCAAGTTTGCTGGTAGTAATAAAAAAAGTAAGAATTTTTATTTTAAAAAAATTATTGGTTGATTGATTACAAGCTGCTGCATGGAGAATATCTCTTTTGCTAAAAAAAAAGTGTTGAAGACAAAATTACACTCCTTATTAAAAAAAAAAAAATTACTTTGGATCAGTCTCGCTCATCTCTGCTTCTTTTCCCAAACGAAGTTGATCGTTAGCTTTGTCTTGGATTAATGCGATAGTTTGCAAAACTTTTTGAGGACTGTTATTCTCGAGATGAGTTTGGAGTTTTTTAGCAAGATCATTCAAAGTAACCTATTAAAAATTAAAAAAAAAAGGAAGGTATTGATGTTTGTTTTACATCCTGAGTTTGTAATCTCTTATTTGGATCATCATCATCGAGAGGATTGAGATCAAGATCAATACCTGCGAACATTTCTTGTGATGAGAGTTTTGCCAACTTGATCAATTGCTTGAATGCATCCTTCAACTTTTTGTCGTGCTCCTTTGCAGTTTGTAACATTTGTTCGTTACTATTTTAAAAAAATAGATGTAATTGATGATTTATAAATTTAATATTTTAAATATTTCTTTAGATTAAATTTTATACGATTAAATATTTGATTTTACTCTTGTGTTTTTCCGGTGACTTGCATTTGAATCAATGGCTCTGGCAATTCGGTGACCACTTTATTTGCTTCTCTGAACTTCTTTGCTATGGTAGGATCAGGAATATAATTCACTCTTGATTCCACTAAATTAGAAAAATGAATATTGAAGGTATATCCATATTTAAGATTAATGTTCTAATAAAAATTTGATATATATACCTGTTTTTGCAAGATTTACTACCTCAAAAATGTATTTTCTCTGATATAATAAAGAAAATTGGTACGTTAAAAAAGATTATAAACCATATTTTTATTGAATTTACGATCAATTCTGGGAGACCGCCCATATCTTCCAATTCCATAATTTTATTTTGTTCTTCTTCAGATGCTTTTGCTCCATTGATGATTTTTCTGATATCCTGATGGCAATTCAGAGTTTATTTTTTTGTATTTAAGATTATTATAATCAAGTATTAAATAAAGGAAATCAAGTATTACGTAATTATCAGCAATTTGCAATAATGTGACTGTACATTGAACAACAGTTCTTGCAGCCCTATAAATATAAATAAGTTTAATGAATCAAAAATATAAATCAAATTGAGAGGCAATATCAAATATTTCTTAATCAATTCTTTTAAATACCATAACAAATCATCTTTAGCTTTTTTATGGTATTTATCTTTGGCTAAAATTTCCATTGATTTTTCGATGGTGTCCATCGCCTTTGTCATGGTATCACAAGCTTTGAACATATTCTGTTTGTTCTTTTCTTCTTCTTTACCGGGCCATTTCTCTGTTTTCTTTCTTGCCAAATCAACCAAATATCTCATCGATTCAAGTAAAGGCTTCATATTCAAATTTACAAGATGACTTTGATTCTCTTTTGCTTCAACTTGAAAAAGAACAATTTGCAAAATGGTATCCGAAATTGTTTCTAATACTTGTTGTACGGATACAGAAGATTCATATTCTTGTCCAATTTTTTCATTATCCATTTCTTAAAATGTGTTATTTTTTTTTTTAAATATACTGGTTATATATTTTTTAATTTTTTTTTTTATTTTTAATTATATTTAAAAGTATAGTTATATCAAAGAAAACGATGTTGATAAAGGAAAGATTATCTCATTCCAAAGATGCAATAATTGAAATTATTTAAGATTTATTTTTCTTTTTAAAAGTTTATTTGAAATTCTCTTATTTGGTATTGTTGACAGCATCACGTAATTCAGACAAGTTTTGTTGGTATGCTTTTCTTTCAAAATTAAGAGAACTATTTTTATAAAGGAATAAAATTTAAGAACAACAAACAATAAAAATAAAGTTTTTTTTTACGTGTAATTGATATCAGATGAGAAATCGGAACTCCATACTACAAGAGTGTGATCGTTCTCAGTTATTCTATAAAGTCTAATAGTAGAGATTTTTGCTGATGATTCAGTCTCATGGTTTGCCTCCACAGTTTCCCAACTCAAATAGTAATCGAGTTCAGAAAGTGCCAACAATCTTTGCTATTGTGAATATAAAAAAAATGAAATTTAGTTTTTGATATATTTAAGAAATTTGAATGAAATTAATTTACCTTTTGTTCTTCACCAGATTTCCACTTTGAGAATAATTGTTATTGATTAATTTGTTTGTTTTATATTTAGGTTTATTTCTTTTTATTTTTATCCTCTTTTTATTATATCTCTTTACCTTTACCAAACGAACAGCTCCTACTTCAGTTCTTCCTTTATTATCTTGGATGTTAACAGATTCAATGGTGGAAAACTTTATATTTTTTTATAAAGGAATGTATTTTTAAAATTATTTGTTGTAGATTTATTAATGTGTTTTTTTACTTGAGATGGGAAAGTGAAATCAGAAACCAATTTCCATACTTTATCAATGTTATGGGGAAAAACTGATGATGCTGATGCTCTTTATTAAAATATATTAAGAAAATTATAGGTTAAAATATAAAAATGATTGTTTGGGAATTAGGAGAAAATAAGTTACCTTGTGCTCATTTTATTGATATGAAGATTTTTATAAAGAGATTTTTTTTTAATTTATTTTATTTTATGTGAGAGCAAAAATGTTTGTTTTCCATTTGATTTAATTTGTTGTTTGGAATCATACACATTTTGAAACACATGAAATAAAATAGGGGACAAAAATATGTGAGTGAATGAGTTTATATTAAAAATAAAATATCAAAATCTCTTTTTATCAATTCCAATTACAAAAAGAAGCATGTTCATTATAAAGATAGTCGACAATATGCTTTTCAATATCGACACTGTTTGATATTTCTTCTTCTGTTCGTTGTATGAGTGCGGGCTTTTGATCTTTATTTTTAAAATATAAAATAACACTATCTTTATGGCTCTGCAACAAGTTTCCAATAACAATTTGATGTTGATATTTCTCAATGGAATAAAATGCTTTTGATTGCAAAATAGAATTTTCTGTCTCCAACTAGAAAAAAGGAATTATAAGCTAAAATGAATTTTTTTTGAATATACCTTAAATGATACAACAAATGCTTTTGGACACCATGAATCAACCAATGGTTTCAACATTTTGGGGACAGGCTTTAAAGTGAGTATCAAAGGTTCTCTTGATGATTGGATCTTATGCTCAGACATTTCATTGAAAGGGATATAAAAGTCGGAAACAGCCTGGTGAAAAAAAAATATATTAAATCAATTATTGAAAGTAATATGTATTGTGAATTGATCCATTGTCATAATATAATCAATATTTTTTTTACCGCTGCAGCATATATGAGAGCCTTATTTCCAATTGAATTCAATTCAATAGATATCTCCTTCAAAAAATAAAGGTAATCATGTACCGATACAAAAGGGATTTTCAATAATGTTTGTTTATTCGATACTTCTTTGCTTTCCCTCCATACTTTGGTTACTCTTTCGGTTGATGTATCAATCACTCTCAATCGATTCCCATTATCAGCATATTCTTCGATATAATCCAAGAAATTGGAATTTTCGGAGATCATAAATCTTCTGCTGAATGGTTGAAGTGAATTCTTTCTGAAGAGAAAGATCACTAAAAATATAAAAAAATATAAATTGAATTTGAAAGCGAGGAAAAAATTTTTTTTTTTACCTGCATAATCTTTCTTTAGAAAATATTCTGTAGAGGTGGATCCTCTTGATCCACCACTGAAATTATCCAAAAATCTCACAGTATTTTTTTCTATTGGCACTGTTGTCCCACCTGACTAAAATTTTATTTTATGAATAAAGGTAATTTAGATAATTTAGGAAAGAATAAGCCATATATATGTATATTAATTAATTGAATTCTAAATTTTACAGTGACAAATGCAATCTTTTTATTATTATGAAATTTGATGAATTCCTTCACTTTTTCCATCGATTCATCAAAATTTTTGGGTGGATCTGTAATCTTGAAAAAATTTTCAATTTCTTGATCATTTTCAAATGTAATCCCTCCTTTTTTGATTTTAAGAGAATCTGTCAATTTCATTGATCCTTTTTTATTATCCTTTTGCATTTTAATTTTTTGCTTGTTTTGTTGATAAAATTCAATTTTTTTTTTTATTAATTTTGGAGTTGGTTTTTTTTATTTTGTGTTTGGTTTAACTTGATGGGAAAGAATTTTTTTTAGTTTTTCAATTCAATTTTCAGATCTAAGTTCTAACCAGTCATGAAGCGTAAGTTTTTTTACAATTTAGTCCTCAAAAAAAAATACTTCCCATTCTATTAGAGTGAAGAAGTTACATTTGTAAAAAATCAAGAATCAAACTTTTAAAACTGTAATTAACAGTATTTTGAAAAAAGTATAATAATCCAAAATAAATTAACTAAAGTTTCTATTGTTTAACTTTATTTTATTTTTTTTCTTATTATTAGATTCCAAACCCCAGATCTTTTAAAATGAATAAATCAAACAGACTGATGTTCTATGACAGAAGAATTTCATGAAAAAAAATTTTAAATTTTAAAATTAAATTAAAAAAAAAAAAAAATGAAGAAACAAAAGCTGAAACCATTGCCATTTAATTATGTTCATAAAAATCCAAATTTTGTTCCAAAAATTAAAGAGATTAAAAAACCATTCCCAAAATATTATTATTTCGCTATAATAGGATTTTTGGCAGCAATAGTGATTACATCCTATGTGGTATCCTATTTGAAAGGTGAGTATAAATAAATAATAGTTTTAAAATGGATTTTTTTTCAAAATAAATCTCCCAAAAAAAAAAAAAAAGAGGATAAAGGATTGTTTTACTTTGAAGAAGCTTTAGATTATGCAAATAGATATCCTCCGAATTATGAAAAAGCAGCTGTATGATTTTTTTTTTTTATGTTTATTCGAAATAAATTTTGAAATATATTCAAAGACTCTTTATGAACAATCTGCATCATATGGACATGCACCAGCAATGTATAATCTCGCCAGATTATATCATCAAGGTCTTTTTAATTTATTTTTTAATTCAGTGAAATATTAAAATCAATTTCCAAAAAAAAAAAAGGAAATGGAGTCAAAAAAAACATCAAAAAAACAATAGAATTGTACCAAAGAGCGTTAGAAAGAGGAGATCCAGACTCTGCATACAATCTTGCAAGAATATATCAATGTAAATACTTATTTATTCAAAGATGAAACGAAAAATGGTTTTTTTAAAAAAAAAATAAAAAATTATTTAGTAGGAGAAGATGTAAAACAAAATTTAACCAGAGCCATTGAATTGTATGAAATAGGATGGAAATTGGGAGACTCTGACTCCATCTACAACCTTGCAAATTTAATTGAAGACGAGAATCCTGAACGAGCAATCAAACTCTTTCAAATAGGAGCTGCAAGAGGTAAAAAAAAAAAAATTTTTTTTAGTCAAACAAATTTGAATTTAATTTTATTTAATAAAAAAAAAGGTGACAGAGATTCGATGTAAAATAAATTCTTTTTTTATTTAATTTTAAAAATAAATTTTTCTTCTTCTATTTCTTTAGGTATAGACTCGGACTTATTTTCGAAACTCAAAATGAACCAGATTTGAAATCGGCTTACCGTTATTACAAGTTGGCAGCTCAAAAAGGACACGTCACTGCCATAGAGAAAATCAGATCGATGGAGTTTTGAAACAAAAAAGAAAAGATTATTTAAATTATTTAATTTATAAATATAAGTTGATTTTTATTTAATTATTTCCTTATTTAAATAAATGAACAAATTAATTTTTAAATCCGAGACCAAATCTTTGTCCAGAGTGATCTACAGAAAGACTGAATTGTTTTTCGAGATCTTTCTCTATCCTTTGATTCACCTTTACATTCACAGAAGATTTGTTGGTGGGTTGGCTATTGTTGCTACTCCCAATATTATTCCCGCTCTTTTTTGCTCCCATCAGCTTCAAGAACTTATCTTTGACATTGTTGCTTTGAAATTGTGAAGACTCCCAATTGTTAAAGCTATGGTTTGTTTCGTTTTGTTTCGTTTCAGTTTTTTTTGTTTCAGTTTTGCTTTCTTTTTTTTTGTCTCCTTTTTCTTTCACCTCCTCTACTTTACTTTTCTTCTCCTTTTTTGATTTTTTCTTTTTCGATTTTTCTTCTTTCTCTTTTTCCTTTTCTTTTTTTTCGTTTTTTGTCTTTTCCAAATTCTTCAATTCTTCTTTTTTATCTTTTATTTTCCTCTTGATTTTCTTCATCTTTGATTTCAATTCCTCTTTATCTTCATTTGATATCTCCTCTTTCTTGCTTTTTTCTTTCGATTCTTTATATTTTCCTCTATATTTTTTGATTGATTTTTTCAGTCTTTTTTCTTTTTTTATATCTTTATCGTCAATTAATGTTGTGCTCTTTTCTGATGGTGTTTCATTTGTTTCTTTGTTCTCTCTTTTTCTTTTTTTATTTTCCTTTTCCATTTTTTTTTTTTGAATTTGAAATAAAAAATATTATTTTCCAATAACCAAACCCTTTCCAATCAAAACCATTTTTTAACCACATGGTTGAAATTTTTAAAGGATTCTTATTAAATTGAAATGGTGTTTTGTTGTTTCTATTGTGCAAAATAAGCAATATTAAAAATATAAAAAAAAAAAAATTCGATTTTTATATTTTGGATGGTTCTCTTCTATAATTTATATTTATAGATAGATGATTATTCCATTTTAATAAAGAAATTTAGTCGATAAATATAATTACTTTGTATTATAATTTTTATAAGAGATTTCTGACAATAAAAAGGATGGTAAAGGGAGAATAAGTACAAATCTGTGTGCTCTATTTTCTTCACAACTGTTCTGACATTAAAATTTAAAAATTTCTAACAATTAAGACTTATATTTCAAAAAATATTTCATTATAATCCTTATTTTCATTTAATTTATAATTTTAAAGTCCACAGATAGTTTTCTTCTTTTTCAATCCTCAATATGATTCATTTTTCTAATTATTATCTGAAAAATAAAAAAAAAAAAAACCAAATATTTATATTTTTGTTATAATAAAAAATTCATTGAGAGTGATCGAGAAGATAGATCTATATCCTATGATCTATTATTTCTACAAGACCTCTCAAATATTAAAAATCGAGGATTATTGATCGAAAATAGATTTTTTTTATAGATCTATTTTTTTTTTACTGTAATCCTCAAATCATTCATCATTAAGCAAAATTCAAATAATTTATCTTTCAAAGAGATGTTTTCCATTCATTCTTGATAAATTTAATTGATATAAAACTTCACCTTTGTGTTAAAATAAAAAAACGAAATGGGAAACAAATTAGAAAAGAATATAATTGAGAACCCAGAAAATGAAAAGAAATTAAGGAGTTTATTCAAGAAATATGATAAAGATAAGAGTGGATCTTTAAATGATCAAGAATTTGGAAAGATGGTCGATGAATTCCAAAAATTAATGGTATTGCAAAACCCTGAGTTGAAAATATTGGAGTATTCATTTGAAAAGTATGAAGTGTTCGAAGTAAGATAAAATAATTTTGAATTTTCTGAAATTATAATAGAGGCTTTGTTAACTTTATTCCTAAATTAGGATTGTGATGTTGATGGAGATAATTCGATATCATATACTGAATTTAAGGAATATCTGAAAGAAGGAAAATTGAAGAATAAACTGGAAATAAATCACTATCATTACAAAAATGATACAAAAAATCTTCTCAAATATACAGATTATAAGCTTGGTGCATCAGACATTCTCAAGTTATTTCTTTATTTCGCAAAAATAAATGATTTAGAGATAGTGCTGAAGATGGTTGATAAGGGATTAAATATAAGCAAGACAATAAGAAATGACAGGGACAGTTTGTTTGAATATTGCAATTCTACATCTATAGTATATAATTTGGAAATATTCAGATTATTTTTCAACAAAAAGGCAGATCCCAACTTTTTCCACACTTTTTACAATCGCACTCCTTTCCACACAATATTTAACAATTACAATTCCGATCTAACAGAAATAATAAAGGTAAATTTTAAAAGGATATCAATTTTCAAGAATAATTATTTTTGTTTAACTTGAAATTTTTAAATGTTTTTTTTTCTTTAAAAAGTTATTTGTTGAGTACAAAGGAGACATTTTTACTGAAATTTCAGAGAAAAAAGGAGGATTGATTTCTGATTCATTGGATGATAAAAAAGCATCAGTCTTTGAATTTGCGCTTCATCGACACCAAAAAATTACACCAGAGATTATTGACTTGTTTTTTTCTTTCTCTGAAAGTCCTGAGTATCTCATTAATAACATTAAAACGCATGGAGGACCTTTTAGATGTTTGATTTATCAGCTAGAATATATCGAAAATTTCATTCCTGTTTGCAAAAAGTTGATTGAAAAAGGAGTTGACATTAACCCTAAAGGTAAATTTTTTTTTAGATTGAAAATTTTTTGTGAGAATTTAATCTGCGCCATATAATCTAGTTCTTTTATATAATCAACATAAGATGCTATATTATTGATCAATGTGATTCAAATTATCATATTATCATTTTTTATGTTGATTAAAATTGATCCTATTATCGATTATTTTTACTAACAAAATTCATTTTAATTTCAATTCTTTATTAATTCAATTTAATATTATCTTTAAATTTGTTCAATATTAAATATTTTCTGAATTATATTTTTTCAAAGAAATTTCTATTCTTCATGAAATCATTGAATTTCGCCCTAAATACTCTTACAGCTGTTCTGAAGAATTGGAGAAAAAGAAATTAGAATACATTCAGTTTTTTCTTGAAAACAAAACTGATCCACACCGCGTTAACTCTAAAAAGAAAAATGCACTCGAGACTCTATACAAAAATGACAAGTATATGTCAGTTTCATTGGTGAAATCTTTCTTGGAAAACAAGTATGATCCCAATTTTGTTTCACCTGAAGGAAGGAGTCCCTTTCCTTTGCAAATTTTTGATAGTGATGTTTTCTCCAACAATTTGAGTGAATATATTTCTTTATTTTTGGAATATGGATTCAATGTGAACACTCAATCATACTCCAAAAACACAATCTCTCATTTGTTCTTAAAGCATTTGAAATATTCTCAAGAGACAATGAAAAAATTGATCGAATTCAAAGCAGATCTTAACATAAGGGGTGGAGATGGTAAATTTTTAAACAAAATTTGATTTAAAATAATGTTACTTAAATTCTATTTCAATTTATTTTCATTTACTTTTTAAAAAGGGGACACACTTTTGAATACATACTTAAAATTGGATGAAAAAAGGAGAAAAGAACCCCTTGAAACAATTTCATTTTTTCTTCAAAATGGAGTTAATCCAGACATTGAAGATTATAAAAAAAGGACACCTTTGTTTTACATGATCGAAAAAGCAATTCCCATTCAAATTTTGTTTGAATACAATGTATATGTGAATCACAAAGATAAGAATTCGATAACTCCTCTTCATATGGCTTGTAGATACAAACCAGAATTGATCATTTATTTGATTGAAATGGGTGCTGATGCAACTAGTATTGATAACGATGGTCATAACGCTCTTCATCATTTGTATCATGCAACACATGGTTATCAAATTTATATTTATTTTAGTTTTTCCTTTATTGATTTCATTTTTAATTTTACTTTATTTAAATTGTTTTTATTTTTATTTTTCCATTATAGACAAAACTTGCATACCAGTAGGATACAATGATGTTAAAATTCTCAATTTGCTTCTCGAAAGAAAATGTGATCCAAATCAAATTGGATCCAACAATAGGACTCCTCTTTTCTGGGTTTGCAGTCTTAATGATTCTACGAAGTCAGTAGATGTCATCAAGTTGTTTGCTGATTTTGGAGCTAATCCAACCATTAGTGACATTAATAAAGTGAATGTTCTTGATCTTTTGGGAAAGAGTGGTAGAGAAGAAGTAAGGGATTGTATTAAGTTATTTCCTTTTTAACTATTCAAAAGAAGATAATTATTCTTTAAAATTAAAAGATTTTGTATCATTTTAATATTTGAAAAAAAAAAATATGTGGGAGTTTTTATTCCCATGTGCCTCAAAAATCCCTCATTTTTCCTTGAAACAGGTTGTTTGACTATTTTTTAAAAAATTTCGAGAGAAAATTTGAATCAAAAAATAAATAAAAAATATTGAAAGGATGATCAAGTTTTATTGTAAATCAATTCTTCAAAATTCAATCCCTTATTCCTAATTTCCCATTAAAATACAGTTACTGATGGTAAAAAAAAAATTTTATTGAAATTAAATTTAAATATTGATAATATTAGGTTGTCCATTTGCACAAAGAACGTGGATTGCGTAAATATACCATTTATAAAATCGAAATTTAATCAATTTTACAACACAGAATTGTAAGCATTTTATTGAAACAATAAATTTGTGGATATTTACAAATTTAATTGAATTATTGTACAGGAAGAAAAGAAATTACAAGATAAATTCGAATACTTTGATGTTCCAATTGAATTCAAACAAACTCCACTCACACAAGAATTTTTGAAAGGTATCAATCCTTAATAATCCAATCTATTCTCAATTGATCCTTTTTTTTTCTTAGTATCAAAACCAGGAACAGTTCCTGCCCTTGATGACTCAGGAGTTCATGTTTGGGAATCAATTGAATTGATAGAATACATCGAAGGAAGATTCCCAGAAAGCGAACCAAAATTGATCCCACAAGATCTTCACTTACGCTGGAAATCAAGATTGTTCATCAAAGACGAAATACCAGCTTTCACAGGAGCATACTTCCCATTCCTCTCCACCGACGAGAAAAGCTACGATGAAAAAAAACAAAACTTTGTGAACGCTCTCAAAAGATTAGAAAACGCAATCGAAGGGAAATATGTATTGGGAGAGACTTATAGTATTGCTGATGTTTCATTGTTTCCTTTCTTGGAAAGAGCTTTCTACTCGATTCCACATTACAGAAAATTTGACTTTTTCAATGATTTTCCAAAGTTGAAGGGGTGGTTTGAGTTGGTTGGCTCTAGACCTGCTGTTAAGGTCACTACTTCTGACAGGTTGGAGAGATCTTTGAAGGTTCACATTTTTCCTGGCAAGACTAGGGAGGAATATATCCGTGCCACCACTTATTCCCTTTCTTTGGGAAAGATTGTAAAAGCAAAGGAGGCTTACACTAAATTGGAGCCTGTTCCTTTATCCTCTGAAGAATTTTACAAATTAATTGATAATCTTTAAACAAAAAATCTATTCATTATAAAAACTCATTGAAGAATATGACTCATTTAATTCATCATTTGCTTTCTTTTAAGAAATGTAATCCAATAAAAAATAAAAAAAAATTGAATTTATAAAAATTTTTGAAAAAAGAGATCTATTGGAAGTGCAAAAAATTTATTTTTGTTGCTTTTTTGTTGTTCTCTTACATTAATCAAGGATTTTTCAAATAATTTAGGAATGTATCTATTATATTTCAAAAATGAATGATTCTAACAATTTATATATTTGAATATGATCAACCCAAAAGGATTATCATTTGAAAATCTTTTCAAAAATTAGTTTTCATTGGTAATCTTTAGTATTTATCACATAAAGATATTATGGGTCAAAATTCTTGTTTGAATTCAATCCCTTCATGAAGAATAAAGTTTCATAATTAACAATTTATCTTGTGATATAAATAAAAAATGCAGAAAAAAAGAAAGGTAGCAAAACAAGGTTTCATATTTTTAAAGAATAGAATAACTTCGAACAAGCATTTTAATCCTTTAAATGATAAAGACACCCCACCTTTGCAGATGACCGTAGCATCCCTCAATATCCTGGCACAATCCAATCTTTTCTATAAATATTATCCATCCACCCCAAGACAATATTTAGATTGGGAATATAGATCCAAATTGTTAAAGAAATCTATTCTTTATTTTTTACCGGATATTGTAAGAAAAGAAAATCGTTAGTGGATCTTTTAAATATTAAATATTCTTCATGAAAAAAATTTGATTATAGCTTTGTCTACAAGGTATTATTATTTTATTCACAATAATTCAAACCATAATAATTTAATTTAAATCTTAAATTAAAGAGAATGATCATGAAAGTTTCACATCTAAAATATCAGACAAATATCAACAAGTTCATATTCAAAAAACAGAAAATAAAAAGGATGGATGCTCGATTTTGGTACGAACATTTTAATAAAAAATTCAAAAAAATATTTAAAACTGTCAATAAAATTAAATTTTTACTTTTTTCTAATTAATCACAAAAAATAACCAAAATTTAACAATAAATCATAAAAAAAGTTCAACAAAGAAAAATTCTTGATGATGGAGCATCATAAAATCTATCATGATCAAGACATATCTAACAAATTTAAATCATTCTCCCACAGGTCAAAGAATGGTAATTAAAAAATTTAAAAAAAAAATTGAAAAAATTTTTTGAACAAAAAAATAAATTGTAAACAGGTGCTGTTGGGCAAGTCTTGGTACTACAAAGCAGAGAATCTGAAGGACATTTCTATTTTGTTGCGAATACACATATTTTTTGGAAGAGTGAGTTTTCTGACATAAAAGTTGTAAAAATAACAGTTTTTATTATTTTTTCATGAATATTTTTTCATTTAACATTTTTTCTATTCAATAATCATTTTTTTTTTCTTATTAAATTATTTTGGAAAAAGTTGCAAGTGGAAAATATGTTGTCTCACATTTCTGATGTCAAACTAAAATTTAAACACGAAAAATTAAAAAAGAGGTTAAATTTAATTGGATTCGAATATTTTTTTAACATTTTTTTTAAGTTCTGTTATTTTTTGTGGTGATTTTAATTCAGGTTATTTTTTAAATTTAGTTTTTCTTTTGCAATTTTTTTTATTTTTTGATTTTTTTTTTCAAATTTTATTTTTTAGGACCAAATGGACTCATTTATGACTACATGATCAATAAAAAATTTAGTCACAAGGACATAGACGAATTAGACAAAATAGATGACAGGTTAGCAGGCACAAAGATGATTGATTCTTCTAATTTTCACTGTATTTCCATTACTAAAGTAAAAAAAAAAATATTAAAAATTAAAATTAAAAATTATAATTAAAAATTAAAATTAAAAAAATTAAAAAAATATTAAAAATTAAAATTAAAAAAATTAAAATTAAAAAATTAAAATTATAAATTTAAAAAATTTCTTTTAGATGGGAAGTGAAACTACGGAAGATATGATATGGAAAGCTTTGGACAAATTCTCAGTGAAACTCGTCAAGATGTTTTGGTTGAGAAATTGTAAATCTAATGGAGAATGTTTGGTTTATTTCAACAACCGGAATGACTTGATCAATTCTATCAAACATCTCCAAGGTGTTCAAATAGGAGGTTTTAAAAAATTCTCAATATTTTTTTTTTTATTTTTGTTTTCATTTTATTTTATTACATTATTTTATTACATTATTTCAATAATTATTTTTTTAAAGGAAGTAATGTGATTGCTAAACAAGAAAATATTTCCATTGAAAAAATAAACACAATCAAAAAACAGGTTACCATTTCTTCCAAGGACTTGTCCAAAGTATTCGGCGGAAAGTCTCTCACCCATAATTTCAATTTTAAAAGCTGCTATTCCAATTATAAAAACACTGGAAATGAACCAACATACACCACATTTGCACACAGACATTCTGATTGTTTAGATTGTAAAAAAAATTTTTATTTTTTATTTTTTATTTTTTTATTTTTTTATTTTTTATTTTATTTTTTATTTTATCATTTTTTATTTTTTTATTTTTTATTTTTTATTTTTTTATTTTTTAATTTTTTATATTATTTATTTATTTTTTATTATTTTATTTTGTTTGAAAGACATTTTTATTGAGGATGATGTTATGAATGTGGAAGCTATTGTTGAACTTCCTTCGGTCACTGAATTGCAACAAATGAAGGGTTTGCCAAATAATAATTGGGGATCTGATCATTTAATGTTAGTTTCAAAAATTTCTTGGAAAAATTGATTTTCTATTAAAAATTGATTTTTATTGAAAAATATTAAATTCTAAAGCTTTTCTTCATAATGGTAGAGAATTGAATAATCCGTATTTTAGATATTCATTTTGGAAAATTAAAATAAAATGCTTGATGAAATTTCCTTTCACTCCCCACAATAATAATGAAAAATCTACTATTCTTTTGATTTTGATTATTTACTTGAATCACTCTTATTTTTTCTTTTTTTTTTTTGAACAAACACACATTTTTTTTTGTTTGGAAAAAATTTCTTTTGACAAATTTATATTTAAAATTAAATTGAATAATAGTTATCAATAGAGCTATCACTTTCAGAATCATCATCCTCAGAAAAATAGTAGCCAGAGTTATCGGTAGGTTCTATTTGGTGTAGAGGAATAAAGTGTTTGATGATAATCATTACAATTCCTTTCACAAGAAAAGAAGAAACAATCAAATTTGAAGATTTTCTGTATCTAGAAATCAAAAGGAGAGTCAATATTTCTTTGCATAAAGTATTGTAGGCTCTCCAATATTTATGATTTTGTTCATTCCATTCTACTTCTCCTGAATCTATCACTTTTTTCACATCTTTGAGCGCGGCTGCATAGAACTTGCTTTTTTTATGAAACTTCAAAATGTTGAGTCGATAATGTAGAACTTTGCTAAGATCTCTTTTCAAATAATTTCCACCACAAAATTCTTCTGCCAGAAATTTACTACATTTAATATCATCATGATAACAATTTAATACTCTAATTGGTTCTTGATCTGCATATTCTGAATAAATTTGAATTGCTCTCTCAACATCTTTCTCAACGTCTTTTCCTTCCAAATACGCATTTGCAAGCCAACACGCACATTCGTATTCTTTTTCTTCAAATCCCTTTTTTGCATAATGAATCACTTTCTCTTTATCTCCTCTATTATCGTAAAAATTGAATAAATTCAATGTGGATATGGTACAACCTAAATTTGATGCTTTTTCATAATATTCGGCTGCTTTCTCCGCATTCTCTTCAAATCCGTTCATACCTTTTCTATAACATTCTCCAACAGAATAAAAAACTTTTTTGTTTCCCATTTCTGCACTTTTCATCAACAAATCTCTTTTTGTTACTTCTCTTTTGTGTATTTCTTTTGCATAAGTGTATAAATCATAAAGCATAAAATAACAATAAGAAAGGATTTCTTTTTTCTCTTCATTTTTTTCGTTTGATTTGAGATATTTCCGGATATATTCAAAACTTTTTTGTTGATCGAAACATTCTTTCAAACCATAATAATGATTGAATGCTAATCCTATTTCATTTCCTTCATTTCTCAATTCTATCGCCCATTTTTTTGCGTTTTCTTTACTAACTTTATTATCCTCCCCACAATAAAATTTAAAGATCTCCAATATCTTTTGATCTTGATTGTATTCTTGTTTATCAATTTCCTTTTCTTGATTATTTTCCTTAACAATTTTTATTTCTTTATTTGAAGGAAAAATCTCTTGATTTTCTTTTATCCTTTTTGAATCCCCTTGATTTGAAGATGGTGATGTTATTTCATTTTCTCTTTTCTTTTTATACTCAATATTTTCTTTGAAATTCTCTTTCATTTTTTTTATTTTATCTTTCAAAAATCATTCTTTTTAAAAATTAACTAACTATACAATTTTCTTCTTTGAATTTCATATGGATTGCATTTACAAAAATTTGATTTGTTGAAAAAAAATCATCAATAATATAAATGATAAAATAAAAAAAATGGAAATCAAAGATTTTTTTACTTCTGATGATTTGATGCTCAAAAATTTAAATTATGAAACAAATGAATATAGATATTTTTCAGATATCACATTCTTGATGCAAAAATCAAAGGGTAAATTATCATTGAAAGTCTACTAAATTATCTTTTTTGATTATACCTCAACAAATATCAGAAATAGATGAAAGGATATTGAATAGTTTGCTATTGCAATATGCATATAATCTCACCAAGAAAGATAATAAAGTGGTATTTATTTGCACCAAAAAAATAAAAGAATTGCAGAAGCCATTGATGGGAATAAATATAGATAATGAAATCCTCAAAAAGATAGATATCAAGTAATAATATTACACAACAAAAATAATTACACAACAAAAATATATTCCTTTAAAAATTTCAATTTCACAAAAAAAAAAGATACTTGGAAGATCATGAAGAATTAAACATTTATTTAGCGAACATACACTTGTTGGAGAATCAACCAAACATACTCTTAATAGAAGGAACAACACTATTCGATGAGTAAAAAAAAATAAATCAAAAAATTTCTTCAAAAAGAAATTAAAAAATTTTCTTAGAAAAAAAGTTAATGCATCTAATTTGATGAAATCATTGGCTCTTTTAAAAGAAACAATCCTTTATCTAAACAAGAAAAACAAAAATGAGATTTTCGCACATTCAATAGTTTCTACTTTAGATTTCGAACTACGTTTTTCTGGAGTGTATCTTAGATGGGTTCCTTCTGTTTTGAAGTTGTTAAACGACAATGGGAATTATGAGATAGTTATTGAGAATAATTTGTTTTATTCTTTCACTTTTAAGATTTGCTTTTTTACAACAAGCCACAATCTTTTGTTAAAAAACTTTTTTGTTGAAAAATGTAATTAAAACAATGTATTCAATTGTATTTTCACATTTTCATTTTTTCCAAGCTAATTATATGTTCTTCTAGTATCAATTGTGGTAAGATAAATAATCTACAATTTACTGTATGTTTATTTGCTGCTATTTACCAAGATATTTGCAATAAAATTATAGAAAAAAAACTTTAACATTTAAATGATATAATCCTCTGAGGAAAAATATTGAGAAAAATATAGAAAGATAATTTATTTGACCCTTATATTCTTTATAAATCAGAATTAACGAGATATAGTAACATACATTGTTTATTCATCTATAAAAATCATCATTTTATAAAGATATGAGGGTGAAAAGAAAATAATATATCAATTGCTTGAAATAAAAGAAGCGATTTTTTTTTTTTTATTTGTAATTTTATAATTTGAGAAAAATATTAAAACATTGAAAAAACAACTGTGCATTGATGTACATTCGAATGATTAATAAATATGTTCACAAATCAAAACAATCCTTTGATCAAGTGAAAATTTTAATGGATTGGATCTTTTTTCTCTTTATTTGAAAAATTTTTGGGAAAAATAAACAAAATAAAAAAAATGAATAAAATAGATTGGGAGAAAATAGATCCAAACAAATGGACTGATGAAGATAATGAATTGGTAAATGGGCCATTTTTGGAAGAAAGTTCATTTTCCACATTATTTCCAAAATATAGAGAACAATATTTGACAGAGATGTGGACAACTGTAGAAAATATATATGCTATGCATGGATTAAAAGTAGAATTGAATAGGTAATTGAAAGAATAATAATTGTGAAAATACATGGATTTCTTTATAATATGCAATATAAATCACCTTTAACATGGTGCAAGGATTATATATCCAATTAATAAATCTAATTCTAAAGGAAAATAAATAGAATTTAAGCAATTTATTCAATAAAGTTTCCCAAATGGAATTAAACTCTTCATCGTCAATAAATTACACCGAAAATATTTTATTATCTCTTTATAAATTATAAATATTTTAGAAAATCAGAATTTAAACCAAGAATAAACAGAATGCAATCTTAAAAATTTTTAAAAATTTAAAAAAAGAGTAAAAGGAACAATGTCAGTAATGACAACGGCAAAAACCAAAGATCCATACAGCATCATAAAAGGGAGAGACGGGCTCCGACTATTATCAAGAGGGTTTACAGTTGAAAAAGCAAAACAAGTGTTTGGAGACGGAATTGACTCCGACATCATCGCAATCGGAAATCACGATCTTTCCAAAGAAAAATTTGTCAAAAGAAGACAAAGAATCATTGGTCCTAATGGTTCTACTCAACGTGCTTTGGAGTTGTTGACTAATTGTTCCATTTTTGTTCAGGGTAAAACTGTGTCTGTCATTGGTAAGAAAAAAAAAAGTTTTCTTTTTTTCGCACATTTTTCATTAATTTCAAAAGAAATATCATTTACAATAATTAAATATTCTCCTCTATTTTTATATTTTTTAATCATAATATTATTTTAATAATTTTTATTAATTTTAAAAATTTTTATTTATTTTAATATCATATCTCCATGAATTTTAATTATTTTTTTTTTTTTAAAAATTTTTTTTGAGTTTTGTTTCAAATTATTACTTCTTATTTGAAAAAATGATTTTTTGTTAAACAAAATTTATTTTTCTTAGGACCATGGAGGGGAATAAAGACAGTGAGAGACGTGGTAACCGACTGCATGAGAAACATCCACCCGATCTACAACATCAAAGAGTTGATGATCAAAAGAGAACTCGCCAAGGACGAATCCCTCAAAAACGAGAACTGGGAAAGGTTCCTCCCCAAATTCAAAAACAAATCTGTAAATAAGAAAAAAGCTAAGAAAAAAAAACTCGAAAAGCCCAAGAAGTACACCCCCTTTCCTCCTGCTCAGACTCCTCGTAAGGAGGACATTGCTATGGAGACTGGTGAGTATTTCCTTTCCAAGGAGCAGAAGGAGGAGAAGAAGAAGGATAAGATCAGGGAGAAGCAGCAGGAGAAGCAAGTTGAGAGGCAGAAGAAGAGGGACGAGTTGTTTAATGTAACAACATCGTTTTTAACTTATTTTTTATTTTTTTATTTATTTTTATTTAATTTTAATATTTAATTTTCATTTTTTAATATTTTTACTTCTATTTTTTATCATATTTTTATTCTATTTTTTGTATTAACTTGTTTTTATTTATTTTTTATTTTTGATTGTTATATTTTAAAATATTATTTCTATTTTTATTATAAATTTTTTTCATTTTACAACAATTTTTATTTTTATTTATTCTTTTTAATTTTTAGGAACCAGAAGAGAACAAGATAGATATGAAGGTTGTAAGTCATTCTCATGACAAACAAGATCATACCGACCAACGTTCCGCCAAGGAGATCTCTGCAAGCATCATAGACAAAAATAAGGGTAAGGGCAAGAAAAAGAGATCTAATGCCCAAATAGACAATTTCGTATTCAGCGAAAATGATAATAAAAAGACTAAAAAGTCAAAAAAATAAAAATAAATTAAATTAAAAAAAAAAATATAAAAAGAAATTTCAAATTATTCTTCTTTTATATTAAATTTAATAAAAGTTTTGATTCCCAAATGTTCATTTTTTTATCTTTGACTTCCTTTATTTTTTGTTTCACTTTTTTGTTTCCTTTTATTTGTTTTCTGATGTTGCTCATAAGGTTTTTGCTGTTCACTTTCAAATTCTTCTTCAATCTATTCAATTCCACAATATACTTTGCTTTCTCCTCTTTCTTCATTTTTTTAACAGAAGATTGGAACAAATCATTTCCCTTTTTCAATATTATAAAATAATAATTAATAAAAAATTTTAAATGAAAAAAATTAAAATAATATTAAATTATTTACTATTTCATTTATTCTACCAGTCAATTCTTCTTCAGATAATTCATCATATTCTTCATTATCTATATCATGTTTTCTTTTGTTTTTTTCTTTCAAAATGTTCAGAATGTCCTTTTCACTTTTATCTACCAAGTTGTAATCGCTC
The DNA here is from genome assembly GCA_024220525.1 of Cochliopodium minus. Taxonomy (NCBI): domain Eukaryota; phylum Discosea; order Himatismenida; family Cochliopodiidae; genus Cochliopodium; species Cochliopodium minus. The sequence goes on along the minus strand of JAMYWO010000053.1, from coordinate 21,568 downwards.
TTGTCCAAAACACCCAATGATTTGTTGAGTAATTTTTCTTTGCAAAAGCCATTAAACTTTAAATAAGCATGATTAACAAGCATTTTTTGAAGTTTAAAATCATGATGCTGAATTGTATAAAATTTCAGTGAAATGTTTTTAAATACTAATACTCCATAAAAGAATTTATTTTCTTTTTCTTTCTCTTTCAATTCTTCTGGAACATTTATGAAAATTAAGTGTTTTGATTTCATCTTGTAGTTTTCTCCATCAAATGATGCTATCAAATACTTTTTATCTTCAATCATTGCAAAGGAAAATATTAATTTCTAAGAAAAATTAATTTAGTTAAAATAAATTCGTTATATTTTTATATATACTCACATATTGAATGTGATTTTCTGGTTGATTGGTTTTATCAAGTTGATTTTCCAACTTGTAATTATTTTCCACAAAGATATATTCGATTCTATTTGAAAATGGAAAGAAAAAATGTCCAAATCCAACAAAGAATGTTTCAAGATTTAATTTCTGAGGAATATGTTTTAAAAAAGAAATGTTATCCAGATACAATTTTCTTTTCATTTTTTTTTATTTTTTATCAAATTAGAATAATCTTCTTGATTTTCATATGATCAAAAGAAGTTTTTCAAAAAACTTTTTTATTCAAAATTTTGATCAATCTCAAAGTGAAGATCTTTTTTTTTTTTTTGAAAAATAAATCAAAAAATTTCGAAAAATAATTTAAAATACGAAAGCCAAAAATAAATTATTCATCTCAATTAAGATCTTTGACCAATTCTGAAACTTCCTCTTCTTTCAAACCAGAGCAATTCAAAAAGAGGGTGTTGTAAAAATGATCAAACCGGAAAAGAAACTCACTGAGTTGCGTTTCTTTTAGGAAGATGAGGATGTAGGAGAGTTGTGTCATTTTTTGGAAATTGATTAGACCATTTTTGTATTTAGGGTTTCCTTCATCAGTGAACAAATAATCCCTTTGATTAAAAAAAAAAATAAAAAGTAAAAATTAAAAATAAAAATATGATTAAAAAAAAAATATTTAATAAAATAAATAATTTTATTTAAAAATTTAAAAATAATATTATTTTACGTTAATAAAAGACCCAAATAAGGAAAAGAAGGATTTGAAATGGAACTCATTCTGCGCAAATTTCCGTAATTGTTGTTGCTTGAAACAACAGACTCTAGGTACTCCTTGTTTTTCATAGAAACTGGATTGACAAGCGACCAAACCGTTTTCATCCTGGATAAATTATGGTTAGAAATTACTGTGAATATTTGCATGGCACAGTGAAATGCTCCTGTAATATAAAGAAATTTATTGTTAAAATATTTTTTAATTATTTTTTATTTTTTATTTTTTATTTTTTATTTTTTATTTTTTATTTTTTATTTTTTATTTTTTATTTTNTCAATATCTTCTTTTTTCTTTGATGAATCTTTGGAGGATTCTTTTTCTTTCTCTGCTTGCTTTTGGGTGGTTGTTTTTTTGGTGGATACTATTTTTGTGGTCTTCGTCTCTTTAACAGGAAGCTTGGGAGGTGATTCTTTAGTGGCAGGTTTGGAAGGTGTTTCTTTTGCGGTTTCTTTAGTTGTATCATTGATTGCTTCTTTATTAGGTTTGGGAGGTGTTTCTTTGATAGGTTTGGCGGTATTTTGTTTGCTTGTCTCTTTAACAGGAAGCTGTTTGGAAGGAGTTTCTTTCAAAGGAAGTTTTACACATGTTTCTTTTAAAAGCACTGCTTTGATTACTTTGAGAGGAAGATTGGAAGGAGATTCTTGATTTTTGTCTTTTGTTGGAAGTTTGGATGGCGCTTGTTTTGTGACAGATTTAGAAGGAGTTTCTTTAACTGGAAATTTGGGCGGAAGCTCTTTAATTTTCTCTTTTTTAGGAGGTTTGGGATCCCCTACTTTGGTGGTTGATTTGAAAGGAGTTTCTTTCGTTTTAGTTGTCGTTGGAAGTTTGGAAGGCGCTTGTTTTGTGACAGATTTAGAAGGAATTTCTTTAACAGGAAAGTTAGGTGGAACTTCATTTGTGTTACCTTTTGTTGGAAGTTTGGAAGGTATTTCTTTTTGAAGACTCTCGGTAGAAATAACTTTGGAGACAGAGTAATTCATAGAGGATTGAAATTTGTTTGGAGGTACTTCGAGAGGATTGAGTTGAGGAGGGACAGGCACTTCGACCAAAGTTTCTTTTGGCATTATTTTGTCAACTGGCTTCTCTCTATTTTCTGTACAAAGAGCAGACTTGTTCTTCTCGCTTGGAGGCTCCCTAAACTCAACATCTACTTTGTTGTGAGAGGAGGTTTTCTTCAAAGTTTTTGTGTCTCCTTTATCTCCATTCTTCTTTGTACTTTTACTCGAAGATGTTTTTTCCCTTTCTCCTCTTTTTTTATTGTTTTGATCATCCTCTTTGTTGATGTTTTTCCTCTTGTTTCTTCTTTTGACGAGATCAGTTTCATCAAGAAAGGATCTGCTGAATGAGGAAGAACATGGTGATTCTTGTCTCGCTTTGATCTTGATGGGCGCTACTGGTAGATTCTTGTTTGTTTCTTTGATTTCTTCCTCCTCCTCTTCCTCTTCGTTGAATACTTCTTCCTCCTCTTCTTCTTCTATCACTTCTTGTCCTTCTTCTTCGCTGTACAAAGGCAAAGGAGATGATGGTGTATCTTCAAATCCACTCACAGGTTTTTGAAATTTCAATCCCATACCATGATAATCGGTGTTTATCTAAA